>PVKU01006732.1:23595-98583 GCA_004027475.1 Anoura caudifer
AAAACTGTATAAGAACAACAATTAAAATAAAATTTAATTAAAAAAAATAGTCATGGGGATAAAAAGCACAGCATAGGGAATATAATCAATAATATTGTAGTAACTACAGATAGTGCTAGGTTGGTACTTGAAATATTGGGGGATCACTTTTTAATGTATATGATTGTCTAACCACCATGCTGTACACTTGAAATAATGTAAAAAAAAAAAAAAAGAAAAAAGAAAAAAGAAATCTACGTATCAAAGTGTCTCTTATGGGTCTGAGACTATTTCAGGTCCTGGAAACATCAACAATCAACAAGTCCAGGTCCTAGCTCTCATGGAGCTTCATTCTCATAGTGGGAAGACATATAATTTAAAACAGACACTTCAAAAAGCATTAATTTAATATATAATAGTAGGTCAGATAGCGATAACTGCTATTGAGAAAATATATACAGGGACAAAGAGTGAGATGGAGGAGTCACTGATATTTATACAGCATAGTCACAGAAGGCCTCTTGATGAGGAGAGCAGTGACTGAAGGAAGTAAGGGAGCAAGTCATGCAAGTCCTGGAAGAAGAGCATTGCAGATAGAAGGAATAGCAAGAAAGGCCTTGAGATGAGAGGATGCTTGGAGTTCTCCAAGAACACCTAGGAGGCCCAAGTGGTAAATGGAGCAGTGTGCAAACAGGAAAATAGAAGGTCATGAGATTCAGAGATAATGCAGGGCCAGATTGTGTAGGACTTTGTAGGCAATAGAATTTGACTTGATTTTCACACTAAGTTGGGAAACCATTGAAGGGTGTGGAAGAGAGGAGTTAAGGGATCTAATTTGCATTATTTGAACAGGTTAATTCTGGCCCTAGAGTTCAGTGTCATCTGTAGAACAAGAAGAATGGAATCAGTTATGAGGCTATTGTTATAATCAAAGTGAAAGGTCATAGTGACTTTGACCAATGGAGGTGTGGTGCAAATGGAGAGAAGTAGATAGATCATACATTTTATTTCTGAAGTTAGAGCTGAAAGGACTTGCTTGGGGTATGTGAGAAAAACCAAAGAAGTCAAAGATGATTCCAAAGGTTTTGACCTGAGCTCTGAGGGGGCTGGAGTTGTCACTAGTGAAGCAGGAAAGACTGGAGGAGGATGCTGGGGATGGGAAATGAGGAGTGTGTTGTTGCACATATAAAGTGGAAGCAGAGGTTTGAGGACAGTAGTTGTAAAACTAGACTGTACATTAGAATTACCTGGAAGGCTCATTAAATCATAGGTTGTTTAATCCCTGCCTAGGAGCTGTGAGGTTCCCTCCAGAGTTTTTGATTCACTGAGTCTGGGATATGGCATGAGATTTCCATTTTTAACACATTTCCAGATGATGTTCACCTGGAACCACACTTGAACAATGGTGTACCTACAGAAGAGTTTAGCTAAGGTCAAAAGAATGCCTAGTTCATTAGATGAGAGGAGTTGAAACATGGACACTGAAATGCTTCCTATGACTTACTGCTGGAGTGCCCCATTTGGTACTGTACCTTCTACTCCCTTCCAATATATGACCATGGTATATGTGTCCCCGAGCCTAAAGGGTAACTATTTTTGTGTTTTGACTCCACTTCCTATTCTGTCATAAAGAACGCTGTGGAAGGGAATGTTCTGAATGTAATTGCTCTTCCAGTACATGAAAAGTTTATGCAGGCACCCCATGTTGGTCTCCCCTCTGGCTAGTTCCAGTTTATCTAGACAGGATACAGGCAGCAACCTACAGCAATACACATTTCCTATGGGAAGGGATATGCTTAATCAATTAATTTTTCCTACAGGATTATAGTTAAAACATATTGAAAATAAATGGGAGTTTTTAGGTACATACTTAATAAGTATTCTGTCCTGAAATTAACCCTGGTATTTAAAGACACAAATAGTTTTTATGGTATAGAGAAATACTCTAGAAAGAATGAACACCCATCCCTGTAAAAAAAGTCACAGTTCATACTTAAAAAAGAAAAAGCAAAACTAAATAATAAAAACAGTCTTGCCATAATGATCATGACAGTCCATTTAATGAAATAATTCTTTTGATAAGCATTTTTATTAGATTGGTGGCTTTTGAATGTTTTTGACCATGAAAACCAGTAGGAAATACACATTTTTTTTATATAATAAATGGGCATATACATGATCTACTTACTTATATGTGTGTGTATTCATAAATAACAATTTCAGAAAATATTTTCATTATGAGTATATGATAGACATTTTCTATGCTATGATCTCTCAGTTTTAGAACTGCTGTTTTTGGCCCACTAAATGGAAAACCAAGAAGCATAGCTAAGAACTTGTACTCTGTAAGACTGATGGGATTGGAATCTTGGCTCTTCCCTTTTCTAGCTGTGTGATCTTGATGAAATCACTTAACCTCTCTGTGCCACCTGTAAAATGGGGGAGATAATATGTCTACCTCATAAGGCTGTTATGTTGACAAAATGAATTAATTTAAACATAAAACAGTGACCAGAACATAATAAGCATTGTAAAATTGTTAATAATATAGTATTCACAACCCACCAATATATCACAACTTGACATTTGAGAAAAACACTTCTTTGGGTTTTTTAATATTTTTTAATTGTTGTTCAAGTAGAGTTGTCTCCATTTTCCCCCTACTGCTACCCCTCACCCCAGCCATCCCCACCTCCCACCCTCAATCCTACCCCTCTTAGGCTTTGTCCATGTGCCCTTTATACATGTTCCTTGATGACCCTTCCTTATCTTCCCCATTATCCTCTGCCCCTTCTTTCTGGTTACTGTCAGTTTATTTTTTATTTCAATGTCTCTGGTTATATTTTGCTTGCTTGTTTGCTTGCTTTGTTTGTTGATTAGGTTCCTCCTACAGGTGAGATCATGTGGTATTTGTCTTTCACCACCTGGTTTATTTCATTTAGCATAATGCTCTCCAGTTCCAGCTGTGCTGTCATGAAAGGCAGGAGCTCCTTCTTTCTTTCTGCTGCATAATATTCCATTGTATAAATGTACCACATTTTTCTGATAGTCATGCACCAATGGGCACATCTTTGGATGACTAACACCAACCTCATTTACCTGCCACCTTACCTTCCAATACACACAGTTAGTAAATTAAACTTAACTTCCTCACAGGCAAGTCCAGCAATGCTTTTGTTGTATAGGAAGGATGAAATAACTATATTTCCTTTTAAATCCTTAACACGTTCTTTTAAATTGTAATTGTAAGTCTTTTGTGCAGACAAGTTATGATCTCTTGAAAATCCAAAGTATAATAAGAGAATCCTCCCTGAGTGATGTTTTATTCATAGGTGCAGTGCCTTGCATTTAATGTATTCTCAAAAAGTATTTGTTTAAAGTATATGGAAACCTTACTATAAGAATTTTCAAAGGTAGGAATTGATTCACATACATAATAATTTAACAATTTCCAATTTACAAGGAAGTTCATGTTCATTTATGTCTTTAAACCTGTAAGTCTGTATTTCCTAAACGTGTCATATGAAATGCTAAACTGATACTTAAAAACCTGAGACTTTAAGAGAGTCATAAGTAGTTCTAGATAATTTGCGAAAACATATAACCCAAAAGTGTATGGTTCAAATGGAATATAATTTTGTTTGCCACAAAACAGTCCTCAATGGGGAAAGTACACTGTCCATTTCATGCAGTCATTCTGGGCCCAGACTATGCAGAGTGTGCAGGGTCTGCCATCTTCAACTTGGCTTCAAAAGTCATTCCTATTGTCACCGTTCCAGCTCACTAGAGAGGGTGAGGAGAATGGGGGAGGTGTGTGGGAGGCTTTAGGGTCAGGAGGGGAGTGTCACACACAGTCTCTCACTTCCCTCTCATTTGTGAAACCACAGTTGCACAGTTATACCAACTGCAAGGAAGGTGGGGAAATGTGGTTCACTTCTATGTGCAGGGAGAAAGAGGGAATAAATTTCAATGATTTAATAGAAGACTCTGCCAAATATAGTAAAGATCTATTGTAAAAAAAATCCTTGCTTAGCACTATTTATTTCAATGTTTTCTAAATGCATTTGCTTTTCCTCCATTGGGATCTATTAACACACTGTAGAAAACAACACACTTAGGAAAAGTCTGCTGATGGGAAACTATAAAATCCTATAATGAAAAGAAACCAAGGATAATAAGAGAATTTTTTTAACTTTTTAAAATATTTACTTTAATATGAATATGGAAAACCACACAAAATAAATGTTCAGTTTCGTCATCAAACAGCCACCCAGGTTAGAAGGCAGAAAGTTGGCAATTACCTGCAAAAAGCTTCACCATTTCTTCCTAATATAACCTCCTCACCTGCCTCAGAAGCAAATTCTGTACTGACTTCTGTGATCTTTTCCTTTAGAACTATAATCTGCATAGCTGGACGTTATAGCTTAGTTATGCCAGTTTTTATAATGACTTTAGATCTATTTTTATCTAGTTTCTTCTCTCATTTCTTTCTTTTTTTCAATAACCATTCATCGGTAAGGAAAACAGGCTATCTTTTCTATAGAATTACCCAGTCTGTCTAGTAAATGCATCCCCAGTAGTGAGGCTTAATATGGCCCTTTGTCTTTGAGTTTCCTGTTAACTGGGAGCAATAGAGGTGCAATCAGATTCAGGGCAAAACTCCTTCATAGAATGTGTGCTCTTTTTCAGAAGGCCATGTCTGGTTATCTCTTTTTGTGAGTTTAGGTATCATTCCTGTTCAATTCCTAGACCCTTTTACCATTTAGGAAATACGAAAAAATTGGAACACCTATATTTGTCATCCTTCCTCACCTGTGGAAGTACTTTTATAAGGATAAATTTTACCCCAATTGTTATTAACTATTGATTCATTTTATGTAGAAAATGCAGCATGAAAAATGTGTATTTGCTCTTCATTTACCAATTTTCAAAATAAGGAGTTGTTTTCTTAGCATCCTTCACTGCATGTGACTATTTTTGTATAGTTACAAAATCACAGATTTAAATAAAGTTGATGTTTTAATCTGTTTCAGTTATCATTTATATTAATGCTCAGACATTTGTTCGACAAACATTTGAATAAAGACTGGTGGTCCTTGTTAGCATCCTTGCTGTCTGATAGGCTAAGATGTACCAGGCTCATCTTGCACATTTCTCTTGTTTCTCTAAAAAGCTCTGCCTCTTTTAGTGCAAAGGGCTCTTCAATGCCACAGGAAGAACCCTAGGGATGTCCATGCCTGCTGGGTCCCTCTGTTTCTAGGCCACTTTAGTAGGCAGGGCTTTGACATACATACTACTATTATTTTTCTTATTTTGAAGCTGAAATATTTTGTGAGTTTATAAAGATGAACTATAATGGTTCACATAAGTTCTCTCATATTGATACATTGATATCTCCTTTTTTCTATACTGAAAATCAACTTTGTCAAGGATACTGGAGATAAAAAATATATAATATACATTTGCTTTTTTCCACATAATATGAAAAACCTTCTCAGAATAACAATCCCTGTACTACAACTAACATAAGTACTTACAAATGTTACAGTTTTACATAGGCTCCCCTCATTCTTTCACATCTGCATTTTATCTATATCTTCAGATTATACATCCTTTTTAATTTTAATTTCTTCATTTTTAATTATTTATTTATTGTTATTCTGTTGCATTGTCCCAATTTTTCCCCCTTTGCCCTCCTCCACCAGCCCACCCCTCGACTCCCACAGCCAATCCCCACACCATTGTCTGTGTCTGTGGGTCATTCATGCATGTTTTTGATTGTCCCTTCCCCTTCTTTCCATTATTATCCCTCTCTCTCCTCTCCTCTGGCCACTGTCATCCTGTTCCATGTTTCTGTGTCTCCGATTCTGTTTTGCTTGTTAGTTTATTTTGTTCATTAGGTTCGTCTTATAAGTGAGATCACATAGGAACCTCTACCTTTTGCAACAGCATGGATGGAACTGGAGAATATTGTGCCAAGTGAATTGAACCAGTCAGTGAGAAACAAATACGAATACCACGCAGCCTTTATATAAGTTCTGGTTATAAACTTGGCTTTCCACGTATCTTTACAGCTATGACTTTCTTGCCATATTAGATGTGTGAAACTCAGTTTCCAGTAAATTCTTAAGAATGGTTCGTGGAAATCATATCTCTTGAGTTCTTGCATTTTTTAACAATTTATCTATGATCATTTCATTGACAGTCAGCTTTGCTACATATTAAATGTTAGGTCATAATTGGTTCTTTTACTTTGTGTATTCCTCATTATGGTTCTGCAATTTTTTTCTGACATGAGGTTTTCTTGTCAAAAAGTCTAATGATAATCTGGGTTTTTGCCTTTATAAACTCTCTCATATTCTTGCCTAGATACTCAAAGAATATTTTTCTTTATTTTTTATTAAGTATATTTTGTTGATTATACTATTATAGTTGTTGCATTTTTCCCCTTTGCCCTCCTCTGATACCCCTGTTCCCTCCAGCAATGCCCCCCTTAGTTCACGTCCATGGATCATGCATATAAGTTCTTTGTCTTCTCTATTTCCTTAACCTCCCCCTGTCTATTTTGTACCTACCATTTATGCTTCTTATTCCCTGGACCTTTTGTCCCATTCTCCCCCATTCTCCCTCATCCCCCCCTGCCAATAACCCTCCATATTATCTCCATTTCTGTGATTCTGTTCCTGTTCTAGTTGTTTGCTTATTTTTTTAAGGTTCAGTTGTTGATCGTTGTTAGTTTGTTGCCATTTTACTATTCATAATCTTGATCTTCTCTTTTGTTCTTAGATAAGTCTCTTTAACATTTCATATAAGGGCTTAGTGATGATGAACTCCCTCAGCTTTACCTTGTCTGGGAAACACTTTATTTGCTCTTCCATTCTAAATAATAGCTTTGCTGGGTAGAGTAATCTAGGTTATAGGTCTTTCTTTAAACTTAATAATTTTACTAGGATATATCTCAGTATTAGTGATTTCAATATACCCTTTAAATAGTAGTTTCAAGTCTTTTAAAATTTTTTCTTAAAACTTTTTGTGTTGTACTGTTGTCTTAGTTTTTCTTTTTTGTAAAATCTTATGTGCATGTGGCATCTGTTTTGCCCCACTTTTCTCATCGGTTTTTCTCAAATTCTTGTTAAATAATTTTATTAATTTCTAATTTTCTTTTTCCATTTCTGTATTTGAAGCATATTTGTTTTGTTTTTATTCTTTTTTTGCCTAGTTTTATATTTATTTCTGAAAATGATTTTATTTCTGTTTACTGATTCTTATCACTTGTATTTTGGGTGTTTTGTATTTGTTTTTCTTTCACATCTCGTTTTATTTCCTAAGTGACTGTTAGTTCATTTTGAAACAGCAGTTTTCATCTGTTTTTCATGCATGTCTTTTTGCTGCACTTTTCTATCTATGGGGTTATTATCTCTGACATTTGTTCTTTTTTTCCTCATGATACTGCTTTGTGGGGTTTCAACTTAATCCTTTTCTTTGCTTACTTTCCTGCAAAATCAAATTTTGTGAACTTTTAGAAGGAGGTGCAGTTGAGAATTGTTTTTTCCTGCTTTCTTTCCTATCGTTCATGGTGCGCTATCTCTCTCTGAGAGCTCAAAAATATATCAGCTTAACTTGTGAGATTTTACAGGATTCCTTTTTCCTCCTCACTTTGTTAACTGCCCCTTCCTCTTCCTTCATTACTAGTGTCCTTGTTGTATTGATTTTGGAAACTCTTCCCACCAGTTTCTCTTGCAGGAAACCTTCCTGGAAGGGATCTTTGGCTTGTTCATATTGAGAGTTCATTGGATCCAGACTGCATCAACTCCCAAAACGTCTCCATGGAAACGTTGCAGTCACCTGCTTTGAGAGTATTAAAAATCTCATGACTCTCAGGCTTAATTGTTCATTTTGTTGTTTTGGGGTATGCAAATGTCTATTTTTTAACCTTTCTCTTTCTCTATTGGATGCTGATGTCACAGAGGTCGTGTAGTTTCAGTCATTGGTCATACTTGTTCTCAGTTTGAGGTTTGTGGAGATAACATTTCACTTAATTTTAAGAAGCATACTGTCTATATATTTTTGAGGTTGCTCTCCTGTTGTACTGTAATGTGCAAAGAACTTTTTTTTACTTCTGTAATGATCCCCTTAGAATCTCTGAGAAAGTTTTAAATATGAGAGGCATGGCTAACAGTTCTTCAGTCTCAGATTTTTCTCCCATAGAGGTTTTCTTATCCTTTATCAGACTTTGAGAATGAGGGTTTAATTTCACTTAAATTTTGTGAATCTTTTTACCCCATTTTTCCAAATAAGAAAACTCAAGTTCATAGCATATATCCATTGTTGCCTTATGAAAGATATAGAGAGAAATAGCAGAGCTACTGGCAGGAAGGATAATTGACTAAATGAGGGAGAGACCATCTCAGAATCAGCAGATAAACCTTGTAAGAGAATAAAAGCGTTGCATTTCAATATGTAATGAGAGCTGACAAGGACAGGCCTTAGAATCATGCTCATCTCCAGAGAAGAAATTTGCAGAGTGACTTAAATTCACAAGTACTTATAATTATGCCAGATTTTATTAAGCTGTGATTGTTAATAGTTCAGTGTTGATGAGAAAAATATCAAATTATACATTCTTATTCAGATTTGTTTAAAATATCTAAATTATCTGTTATTTATATGGGTAAATAAAATTGATTTATTGATATGTTTATTAATGTAAAGATAAATTCTATTTTTCTGGGAACTGTCATCTAGATTTTATAAAAATGTATGAAAATTAGAGAAATAATTCTATTTCCTCAGATATAGGGGAGCATACACAGTGTGGCTACACCAGACACAGGGATGGTTCACATCCCTGGTGAGGTGGGATGAGATTTCATCACGCTCCTCATAACAGTGAACAATTTAAACCTTATGAATTATTTCTGGAATTTTCTATAGAATATTTTTGGACTATGGTTGGCTTTGGGCAACTGAAACCACAGAAAGAAAAATCACAGAGAAGTGGGGAGTGTTATAATTGGTACTTATCGGTCCTTTCCTAGCAAATAAAGTTGAGCCATATAACATTGATTTTTTTATAATGGAACTGGCCCAGAGTTCACTTTGGGTTAGTGATCCACACATTGCTTTCTCACTTTTTTATTTATAAAGTTGACAACACATCTTTACATAAATACTCCAGGGAACAGGAGATCCAAGTTTATATTTGAGGAGTCTTGGTTCCATAAGCCTCCTTCCCTGTTCTTTTTTTTCTTAGCCCCATGCCTATGTCCCTGTGAGAAAAAGTAGCCTATCTATCACTTGTAAGCAATGCTAGGACAATGTTTATAAGATGGAATGTGAAAATATTGTCTAAGATGAGGTTGGGTTGTGTTTGTAGGTTTTAGTCCCTCATGCTCCCCTCTTTGCCCGTTTCTATGGAAAAAGTGTTAGTGGAAGAGTTAACTGCATTGTCAGTTTTCAATATGTTAATTTCTAAAAGGCGATTATCAACATCACATGGTTATGAATGACAGGTTAGTTTCAAGAAGATAGTTTAAAACCATATCCACCATTCTTAGAAACTAGAGACTGATAGACTGCAAGGAAATCCTTAAATCTTATCAAAATATACCCCTTTCTCATAGGTTTAGATAAAGAAATAAGGTACAGAGTATGTAAGTGAATTGTTCAAGGTTACCTAGTAATTTTATTTGTACATATGTGTGTGTGTTTGTCATTTTCTCTTTTGCTTTATTTGATGGCTTAGGCTAAACTGGTAGTAAAGTCCTTATGCATATTCACTTGGTCCAGACATTAATTTTTTATAACATAGGAAAGAAGTAATCAGGAATATCTACCAAGTTAATTTCATGTTCTTTCATTGGCACAGATTTATTATTCCTTCCCATGTAGATGAACAAATTCTTTAGTGGACTAATAATAAACTATTGGTAAGCATTTTGCGTGGGATTAATTTGCACATAATTAAGAATAGTTACCTGGTTTTAATGGCCTTTCTTGATCATCCAATAAAATTAAAATATAGAATTACATTATAAGTATTGACTGGTTATCCAAGTATGAAGTCACATGAATAGTGAATGTCTTTCAATCGCTCCAGACACTTCAGATTAGAAAAAGTTTGTGGCATCGTTCTGCATAGTTTAGTGCATCCAGACATTATCGCTGTGATTAACAGTGAATATTCTGATTACAGGTTATGCTCTTGCTGTAATATCTGCAAAGGTAAAAGAAATAAAAAATAAATAGAACATCTCAAATATGGTAACAATGATTTGGTGACTTCAATTCAGAGATTTTTATTTCTCCTGTGGCTTGAGCATCTCTGTACCTCTTTAGACTTCTGGGTCTGGAATTGTGTTGTTGTGGACTATATTTAATGTTATTTTTTGAATAACCACTGTGCAAAATATATACCAAGATATTAGGGGGTGATATGCAAGTAGAAACCATGATCCAAAGAGTTTATAAAGAAAGAAAGAAGCCAGGGTGATAAAGAATAATAATATTATAAAGGCAGGTATGACATATAAATGTATGTGTACATATATATATTTAGAAGCAGGTGGCATGGAGTAATCCTCAGCATGCGTGAAATGTTGTTCAGTAAACAAGAGGAAAATTTGTAATTATTAAAAGAAAGACTGTCAGTGATGAAAGCCCCACTAGTGTTCTGAGGGATGGGAAGGATAGGATGTAGGACAGCTGAAAGATTATTCCAGTTGGGGAGGCTTGAGGTCCACTGTGGATAAAGCAGTTGGAGAAGATGTGGCAGGCAGGTTTACTTGGCTCAAGGGCATTACATGCTTCAAAGCTATGCGAGAACATGTGGACCCATGGGAAAAGTGATATTTGCAGGAGATCTCTGAAGTTCACATTTGTATATGTATTTTGCTGAAAAGCCATGGCAGGCAGTGGCTCATCATCGGTGACTCAGAGGGCCTCTGAATAAGAGGAAAGTTCTGGTCTGTTGCCAATATTGATTTCATAATTCAATGTGTATCTCTCTGTTCTGGGATTTTAAAAATGACGTTCTCATTAAAATGCTCTGTGTAGTTCTTTCTATTAGGCTAGACTGTCTGAGGGCACAGGGGTAGTGTCTTCCTTTGTTCATTCATTTAAACATTCAAAATGCATCACTCGCTTGCTAAGGGGCATCCAATTTGAGAGTACAGAGTATATTTTATTTGATGAAATAGGCTCTATGTACCTAATTAGACATGGAAATTAAAAAATGTAGGCTTCACTGTAATATAGAAAACAAAGAGTTGTTAGGAGACAACACCAAAAACTATTTACATTGCATCACATAATGGTTTTATGTCCTAAATATTGTTTAATGTTTTCAATAGTCTCTTCCCTGTAGTTATTGCACATGTCCCTACATGTGTACAGATAATCATAATTTATCAGCTAACTCTGGGTCTTCCCTAACTCTGCCTGCTCTTTGGTTTCCATAGTCATGTGACCCCCACACAATGCAGAGAAGAACTCGCCATCTGCTGAGGCCCTCGCTGAGCTCCAGGACAACATGTGCTGAAGACTCCCAGGTGCGGCCTTGCCTCCTCAATGAAAATTGCTTCCAGTTCCAGTACAATCTGACAGGTATAGATGAAATCCATGGCCATGCCCTTTTCCCTTAATGTTGACTAATGGGAGAATATTCATATCTATTTTCATTCTTCAGATTAAGGACCAACAATAGGATGTACAAGTGTATTGCAGGACAGGCTGAGAGTTTGATATTTTCAGTGTTCCTTTTTAGCAAGAAATACCCACTCTTGGCATATAGAGTCAGCAATGCCACCTGGAATCTCTGAATTCAAAGATGCTTAGAGAAATTTGGCAATAGTTCAGAATAAAGTTGAATTAAGCTATGATAAACAGACACAATAAAAAATATCAGGGGGTAATTTACCACTTAGGAAAGAATATATTCATCCTGTCTTGGAAACTCAAGCTTATGATGTACCTGCTCTATGGATCTCAGTGTTGGTGAAAGATAGGCCTGCCATCCGGACAGGAATGTTTGAGAGGCACTAGGAATTTTAACAGCATTGTTATTAAGCCACTAAGATTTTTCATGAGAACAATGGTGCTCAATGTACAGTACCAATAACTGTTTAGTTACACTGATCTGCTACCCACCATTTCCCACAGTAGCAAATATACAAAATGCTACAAAAATGTGGAACCATGTTCAGTCTCAGCATTGAATTCAATACTGATGACCAAACTGCCATGTGCCTGCAGTGCAAAGCAATCTTGTTTTCTGAAACAAATTCCCCACTGAAATCCCAGTGGCACCACTGAGATTTCTCATGTAGAAAACCTTGGAGAAAGTTCCATGGAGCAGCATGGTTGTCTTTACAGGTGAAAGATGGCCTCATGTTTTTGTTCTTTTTCTTTAGTTAAAGGTGCTTCAGATATTTGGTTTTCACACTGATTTTTCAGAAATACAATTAAATTTGCTTTAGTGAAAAAGCATGTCTTTAAAATACTGATTTTATTATACCAAGAGTTTGCTATGTTTTTAAACTCTCAGATCATTTACCAAATATGGAAAAGCTCCTTTAAAAAGTTCTCATTGCATTTGATCAAGATCATCCTTTTTATCCACACCAACAATAAAAGTTTTTTAAGAAGCAGGTTAATTATAGGATATTTTAGTTGGACTCTCAGTTGTCTACTTTGTAATACAACTATCCAAATCTATAAAGACTTTTTTGGTGAGAGAATAATTTTTTAAATATAAAGTTTTGGGGACAGACCATATAGTTCTGAGTATGTTAAACTCTTTCCTTTTGGGGTACCTCCCTTGATTTCACTGTACCAAATGTACCAAATTGTTTTGATGATTATATTTATCCCTTGAAAACATTTTCAAGTTTACATCAAAGACTAGCTTCATTTCTGGGTTATTTTCTCTATTATCCCCAGCAAATAGATGATTCCAAGCTTGTTTTCCTGGTTAGTACCTTTCTTTTCCTTCCCAGCCAACTGTGAGATGGTTTCTAACAAATACTTGGCTTTTTGCCTCAAGAAAGCAAACTTAGGAAAGTGACTCACTGTTACTGATTTGATTGTTTTTTCTTTAAGAGACTTGCATGATGTTTCTGAAGCCAGCTGAAAGTGGTTTTAGGGTTATGTGTACACTATCCTTCTCCACCAATGCAGATACCAAAGGTTTGTTCTATTTTGCCCTCATAGCCATGCTTTTTAAAAAGATCTTATTTACTTATTTTTAGAGAAAGAAGAAGGGAGGGAAACATCAATGTGTCATTGCCTCTCATGTGGCCTCTACTAGGGCCCTGGCCTACAACCCAGGCATGGGCCCTGACTAGAATCAGGCTGGCGACCCTTTGGTTCACAGCCCATGCTCAGTCCACTGAGCTACACCAGCCAGGGCTCATGGCCATGATTCTGAAACTCAGTTTGGTGGTTCTTCGTCTGTAGAGTGGAGCACATGCCAGCTGAGTGAAAATGCAACATGTGGGCAAGGTGTCAGCACCCGCCTTCTGAGCTGTGTGCGCAGTGATGACAAGCCAGTCAGCATGGACCAATGTGAGCAGGTAACTCATTTGTATTTGTATTTCACACCCAAGGCTTTGTTTTCATTAATATCAGTGTGTAACTTCCAGGATGCTTGATATAGATGGCAGATTGATTTCTTATCACTGCTTAGGTTCAGTTAGAGAAATTGGTACTAGTATAATACAGTAATATCTCACTAGTTTGAGCTTAGTCACAATGACCAGGAAAGGTCATTTTGCACTGGGGAAATGTGTTCATCAAAATATATATATTTTGCCTGGCTGGGTAGCTCCTTTGTTTAGAGTGTTGTCCTCGTACTCCAAGTTTGTGGGATCTTTCCTGGGTCAGGGCACATACAAGAGTCAACCAATAAATGCATGAACAAGTGGAACAACAAATCGATGTCTCTTTCTCTCTCTCTCTCCCCACTCTCTTTTCATTTAAAAATCAATAATAAATAAATAATATATATTTATGATTTTTAATAACTCATTTATATGTATCAGCTGGCCAACAAACTATTGACATCAGGTGGCTCTAATATTTACATATGATCTTTGTGTTGGGCAGGAGATTCATTTCCATATGTGATAAACACTGTCCATTGCATATAACAAGAACACTGACACTTACTTTTAGAATACTCTGCTAATTTTCTTAGTATTTGATTGCTAGATAATTAGTGCAGTTGTATTTTTCTTCTCAAACTAAGTTAAAATGCCTCCCTACCGAGTTTCAAATTAGCAGGTTTGAAAATTTTTGCCCTTGTTTTTCCTATAACAAACTATATGGAGTTTGGTTAAAACCTGTTCCAAAAAAGTTGGCATTACCTTTCTGATATACAAGTGAAAGCACCATGGGGAAAATTTAATAGAAATAAATATGATCATATGCTGACACACTATAAGAATCACTAAACAATCTTTGGAATAAATTGAAAATATGGGGCCAGTTAAATCAGATAACCACAGAAACTTTTTTTAAACAAACTGGCAAAATAAAAGTTGTCCCATTTCTCCTAACACAGGTGGAGTCTACAAGTAGAACTGAAATCAATATAAAAGTTTTCTCATCTGTCCTGATTTAACCATGTTAAGTAGTGCCGCAACAACATGCTCCCTAAAGTGAAAGTGCAGCTGCAGACCAACACCAACTCTAAGACTAGACCATCTGAAATTAGATGTCCCATTTGGTGAAATTCTGAAACTGGCTAATGCATGGCAGAGTTCTGTCAATCAAGAGTCAGTGATTTATGTTAGCATTTTAATTCATTATATCTGCCTCTCAAGAAGTTGTCAGTGACTTCCGGCCAAGATGGAGGCATAGGTGGACACACTGTGCCTCCTTGCACAACCAAAATTAAGGACAACAAAGATTTAGAAACAAGAAAACAAACAGAACTGAGAGAAAATTGAACTGTACGGAAGTCCAACAACCATTCATCCAGACTGGTAATGTTACAGAACACAGAGGCCACAGGGGCCAAGGTTCATTATGTCCACTGCCTTATGGAAAGATGTCTCTCAAAGCCAGAGATTTGTGAAAAGGAAAGGAAATGTTTATTTATTGCTATACAGAGTTAAATTAGCAACCTAACGTTTTCATTAAAATATCAAAGTTCTTTAGGATACCCACAGATGCCACAGTGCTTCCTTCTCCCTCTGCCCTAATTCAGGGTACCTTAACTTAGGAAAAGAAGCAAACGTCCAGGGATCCAGGCTCCTGACACTATCAGATGTGTCATCATCCAGGCAGGATCTCTGATTAATCCAAAGCCATGTGGTACCTTCTCATGGCCTACTGGCAAGAGTTCACTCACTCTTCTTCCAGGCAAAGTCTCTCCTGCTTCCCAGGCCATGCAGCCAAAGGGAGCACCCCAAAGCTGCGTGGTCCTCTTCTACCGAAGTTGCAGGGAAGGGGTCTCTACTCTGGCAAAGCCAAGTGGCTCCCCCTTCACCTAAGTTGCAGGGAGGGGGTTGCCACTCAGGCAAAGCCAAGTGGTGATTCTCTGCTAAATCCACATGGTGATTCTCCCTCACAGGGCTGCAAGGGTCCTGACTCTGCCAAAAGCACATGGTTCTCCCTCCAAAGGCTGCCGAGTCTGTGTTTAAATCCCTGCACCAATCTTCCTCTGCAGCCCCATTTCTGACTCCTCCTACATTTGGCTACACTTGCCAGCACTCCTGTATCCTTCTAGTTTTACTGGGCTGCCATAGTGAATCTGGGCAGGTGTGGCCCCATGGCATGGAGCCAATCATCTCCAAGCTCTCACGGAGGCGCAGTGAACAAGGGGAGTTGCCTTCCAGTTCCAACTTGGGTGGAAATCACTCCCTTCTCCCTGGCTCAAAGCATGGCTGCAGCTATTCAACATATCTAAGAAACCAGTTAAAGGCTATAGATATGTTAAATGACCATGCCAGGGGGTAGCTGCAAAGCTATTGCTATGCAAAACGGCTCTCAATGGCCCTGCTCCATTTGTCCCTTCCCCCAACTCACACCTGAGGGGGAAGTGGTGAGGACATCTTATATGTCTTTCTAACATTTCCTGGACACCCTGAGTTCTGGCCCCATTTCAAATCCCTTTTTGGGGCCCCCCTCTTGGCTGCACCCTGTTACAGTAAGAGGGGTGGAGTTGCAGCAGGAAAACCTCGAGGAGGTTGGCAGACACTGACTCGTAGGCAACAGCGGCAGGCATACCCCAGGCGTGGGGTGGCAATGGTGCAGACCCAGTGAGGCCATGCAAGGCGACTGGCTGACCAGGTGGTCCACATTCGCATGCAGATAATCCAGGCCAAGGGGAAGCTGCGTAAGGGACTGGAATCTGAGAGACAGCAGAGCAAGTGCCATTGTTCCCTCTCAGACCCTGCCCCCAGCCCCCACATACAGCATCACTACCCAGCATCTAGGCGGCCCCACTCTGGGGAAACACCTAAGGCTCCACCCCTCACTATGTAACAGCTACGACCAGACCAAAAAAAAAAAAAAAAAAAGCCAAAAATGAATCAAATGGGAGAACAAATCAAAGCCCCACATCCAATTCATCTAAGTGACCAAGAGATAGCCAGCCTATCAGATGCACAGTTCAAAGCACTGGTGATCAGGATGCTCACAGAACTGGTTAATCTTGCTCACAAATTAGATGAACAAATGAAGGCTACAATAAGTGAAATGAAGGAAACTGCACAGGGAACCAATAGAGAAGGAGGAAAACTGGGACTCAAGTCAATGGAGTGGACCACAAGGAAGAAAGAAACAACCAAACAGAAAAGAAATAAGAAACAAGAATTCAAAAAAATGAGGAGAGACTTAGGAACCTCCAGGACATCTTTAAACACCCCAACATCCAAATTGTAGGGGTACCAGAAGGGGAATAAGAAGAGCAACAAGTGGAAAAGTTATTTGAACAAATAATAAAGGAGAACTTCCCCAATCTGGCAAAGGAAATAGACTTCCAGGAAGTCCAGGAAGCTCAGAGTGTCCCAAAGAAGTTGGACCCAAGGAGAAACACACCAAGGCACATCATAATTACATTACCCAAGATTAAAATGAAGGAGAGAATTCTAGAAGCAGCAAAGGATAAGGAGACAGTCACTTACAAGGGAGTTCCCATCAGACTGTCAGCTGATTTCTCAAAAGAGACCTTACAGGAAAGAAGGGGCTGGAAAGAGGTATTCCAAGTCATGAAAGTCAAGGACCTACATCCAAGATTGCTCTATCCAGCAAAGCTTTCATTTAGAATGGAAGGGAAGATAAAGTGCTTCTCAGATAAGGTCAAGTTCAAGGAGTTCATCATCAACAAGCCCTTATTATATGAAATGTTAAAGGGACTTACCTAAGAAAAAGAAGATAAATAATATGACAGCAAAAATACAGCGAACTCAGATATTAACAACTACACCTAAAACAAAAGCAAACAAGTAGAATAGGAACAGAAACCCAGAAATGGAGATCACATGGAGGGTTAGCAACAGGGGAGTGGGAGGAGGAGAGAAGGGGAAAGGTACTGAGAATAAGTAATGTAGACTATAGGTAGAAAATAGACAGGGGGAAGGCAAGAATAGTATGGGAAAAGTAGGAGGTAAAGAACTTATGACATATGGACATGAACTAAAGTGGGGGAATGTGGGTGGGAGGGGGTGTGTAGGGTGGAGGGGAATGATGGGGGAGAAATGGGACAACTGTAGTAGCATAATCAATAAAATATATTTTTAAAAAAGTTGTCAGCTACAAGAAAAATAAATCAGCAGTCTACAACTCAAATAATTAAAAACATCTTACATTTATTTTGTCTAATAAATCTTCTGACACAAAAAAGATAAAAAATTTTCATTAATAGAAAAATTACTTTCTCTGCTTTCTAAATACCATAGGCCAACAATTATTTTTAAAAATATTAGTTTAAAGTAGTCCCAAATTATTAACCTATCTCAAACATCCATATATCTTATATGGATAATAGATCCCATATGGTAATTTCCATTTTGCCCACTTGTCAAGTAATTGTACTATAATCCTTAATTTCATTTTGGTATGGACATTTCTAACATTTAAGATGTATTAATCATCAAAGGCTTCCTAAAGCACTCAGTGTGTGATTCTTAAAGCAGAATTTTTAATTATGCTTTCTGTGTTTCGTAGGTGATTTATTCTTTTACTAAGACCTCTTCTACCTTGATCGTTAGAAACTTTGTGGATTTTACCTAGATTCAGGTTTCAGAGAGAGCAAGAGGAAAATGAACTGTATCATCAGCTTTTCCTGTGATTAAGCCCATGACCATTTTTTTTGGCATAATTGCTCTTTTTAAGTAAACTTTAGATTGGTTATTGATTTTGATTTTATTCTTATTTTATCTATGTTTCAGCCTAGCTAGTTGTCGGTTTTGAGCCCTCTATGTACTATTGGCCCATCCAAAACAACAATGTGCTTGAATTTAGCGCTGGGCCCTCCTTCTGGTTCACTGCCAATCAATGACAGGACAGATCTCTTTGCCATGGAACCAGCTGCCTTCCCAGTACCATGACTGCAGGTCTATTCTAACGTTTATAAAAAGAAATTTCAGCTGACAAGTTTTGATTTTGTGAACTGAGGACAAACATTTTCTGCGATTGTCAACAATTTATATAAGAAAGGGTATTTTTCCCCACAAAAATGTAAAAAGATTATCATCACAGAATAAAGGGCAGTCTTTTGCATAAAAGGATAGTGTTTTGATTTGCTGTTGATAGGACTTCTCCAGCAAAGTTATATTTTATTTCCATCTGCAGCATAACTTGGAGAAGCCCCAGAGGATGAGCACTCACTGCCTAGTGGAATGTGTGGTGGACTGTCAGCTTTCGGGGTGGACAGCTTGGACAGAATGCTCACAGACTTGTGGCCATGGAGGTATTTGGATTCCCTATGTTTTTTCCCACTAAACAATTAGGATTTAAATATCTTTCAGTATGCTGTACCTGGCAAATGGGCATAGGCATGGTGGCCAGCTGAAGGCAACATGAGGCTGACACAGGGGAGAAGAGAGTGGGCTGGCCTCGTATCAGTCCTTTATGATGAGGCAGCGTTTGAAGAACTGACCTGGGAACAGCGGCCACTGCCAGAGGAGCTGATGGCTATGTGGGACAGTATTTATTCAAAAGGTCATAAGATCAACCAATTATAAAAATGTCAGCTTATGTTGTTTTTGGAAGAAGTAGGTTTTATATAAGTATCTCTGAGTTCAGAGATACTTTTATTAAGGTAAAAGCCCAAATCAAAGTGGCTTAACACCATAGACCAGAGACTAATTTTTCACTCACAAGAAAGATAGAGTGGTCTATGCCTCAGAAATTAGTCAAGGATACTGATTAGTACAGGCTCTACCACTTCAAAATAACCAAGGTTTTCTGGAGGGTTATATCCAGCTGGTTCTGAGGAGGTTTCTATGGACCAGGTTGGAAGTAACATACATCCCTCCCATCTACATTCTACTAGGCAAAAATCAGTCCCACATTCCCAGCTCCACATAAGATGGTAGGGTAGGAAATGAAGTTTCCACAATGGCAAGAAATGCAAAAGCAATTGTTGCCCAGTAGCCACACCAACAGAAGCATAGACAGCACTCCAGCCACGAGGCTGAAGTAGGGACCAACACATGTGCCCATGCAGGAGAGTCAACAAGAGGAAAACAGGCATGCATGGACTGTGGTTTAGGATAGGATAGAATTCTAGCCCTGAAAGAGAGGTATAGTTTATCTCAAGTAAATGTCAGAAATTTGGACCTAAAGAGAAATCCTGTTATACAGCTAGGCACTAAAGGGGAGAAGAAGGGAATGTGAACAATGAGTCCGAGGAATCATGGAATTGGGGTGGGAGAAAGGGATACCCAGACTTGGATCCAGTATCAAAGATATTTGAAAGCAGGTATCTGAAAGTCCTGCGACTGGATCACTGGACTGGAATGTCAGCTCCTTTCTGAGCTACTCAGAAACGAGTGTGCTGGGGTCATTAATAATTCTCTGCTTTAGTTGGGATCATCTGAAAAACTGAGGCAGGATGCAGCATGGAAAGGGGGCTCTTCCATGAACTCGACCGAAGATCCTGGAAAGGGCAGAGCTAAAAACTGTAGCCAGAATATGAATTGGCTTAATGTTGCTAAGGAAGTTGAAAACTGTTTCTGCACAGAACATTACTCAAAATGAAAATGTAGAAATCACAATGTCTAATAAAAATATACCATTTCCTGCATAATTTAGAGCCTGCAAGTACCTCAGAAAACCAAATGTTAAGTTTTAGGACCAAGATTTCAGTGATTGACCTATATAGTTCCTCAAGTTTTCTGATTGGTACCATGACATAATTTCCAGTTGGGCATCCACCTTAAAACTGGGCAATCCAGGTTCATACTGCAGCTGCTTAAGCCAGTTACTTAAGTCTTCTGAGTCTCAGCTTCTTCATCTATAAAATAGAATTCATGAACATATTAGAGGCACTATTTTTGGTTTGAGAATTAAATGATGTAAAGCATATGAAAGTGCCTAGAATAGGTTAATTTAGTATACGTAATTCCCATCATCATCTTCCCACCCACCAGTAGAAAGGGTTGTCAGAAACTCTAGGATCTTTTAAAGATTATCCCATAAACTCAGTCACTCTTATCTCCCACTTTCATCTTATTCTGTTACTTCACTAAAAATCCATATGCTAAATTCATAGCCTAAGTGAAATTTTTAAAATGCAAATCTGAACAGTTGTTTTCCTGTTGGCTTCAGAGTCATCCATCAATTCATTTATCCATTAAGGATTTACCTATGTGCTGGTTATAGTTCAGTGTGCTGGGCCTGCAGCAGTAGAGGAATAAGATAGCTTAACTATTTTCATGGAACTTATACTCTAGTTGAGAGAAAATAGGAAGTAAAGAAATAAATAGGTAATTTGTACGTAGATGAGTTCACTAAAGACTCATACAAATGAGAGGTGTTATTCACATTAGTGATGCCTTCCATCAGAATGACTGTTTCTTCTTTGGTCCAGTGGTGACCTACCCTGGTTGTCCTGTGGCCATAATCTCTATAGACTTGTCCGCATGGGCCTCTGCTGGTATGTGTAACTCCAGAGTGCTAAAAGGTAACATGGAAAAGTAGAGAAAGATGACGTCCTATGTTGTCAGAATGGTCCCCAAGGACCTGCAGGATCTCACCCATGCCTGCCTCTCTATCCCTATCACCTTCCTCTGTCCAGTTGGTGTTTTGAGCTCCACTATTGTACATTTCAGTCACATCCTTGAGTGGGTTCTCCGTTGCACCCTGGAACCTTTCCCTCTGCGGAACATCTCACCATCAACCCCACTACTGCCTCTTACTACTTTTATCATGCACAAATTACATTTTAATGGTTATCTACCAAAGGAAGCAAACCCACTGTTTGGTTTCTTCATGGGTAAATCCCCCCCAGTTCCCATGAAGCATAGTACCTGGCACATTGAAAACATTTCTGTTGATATTTTTCATTGCACAAGTGGTTCTGGACTGTAGGGGAAGCCTGAACAGGAAAAACTTGCAAACTGGCTCACAAGCTCAAAGATAGCCAGCCCCTGCCAGTGGCTGTTTCCCTCTCCCCCTAAAAAAATATATCAATCCTAGGTATTATTACCTAAGAATCTGTTTGGTGCAAAGAAACAGAAGATGTTTGTTATTATTTTCATGAAAGTGCTAATTTTGCCACTGTGTTAAGTCAGTGAAACATGACAGATTGCCATGTTATGCTAACAAATCACCTTTAAAAATTAGACCCCAAATTGTAAGTTTAATATTAAAATATCACTTTAATTTTTCAAAGAGTTCTATTAGTGATGTGGACTCATCAGACCTTCCTTGTCTACCAGGGAAAAAAAAGAAAACATCTTCCAAATCTGGATCCCACTATTGGAAAATTCTAGGCAATTAGTTTGAACTTCAATTCACCTTTTCTAATTCTTTGAATAATAAACAAAAATAAACAATGAAACAAAAATTTCCTAGGGAAAGTCATTGTGTAAACTAATATATAGTGGAAAGAGGGAAGGAATGTTAACTGCTGAATTTTGCCATGAATAATAAATATCCACATTTTTGGCCCAAAATTTTGGGAAAAAGTCTTTCATTTTATTTTTTAATTAATTTTTTAATTTATATTTAGGTATTTGTTTTTTGTATTATAAAGAAATTTGAGCATTTACTTTTGAACATAGCATGGTACAAGAAATTTTATGTAACAAATAATTACAAAACATAAGAACAGATACAAAGTACAAGAAATTTTATGTTTCAGTAATGAATTTATGATATTTACACATCATAGAAGGCCAAGAACTCTTTATCACTGTCAATATCAGAAGTATCATCTTCTTCAATTTCTACATTACTGGTGTCTTCCAAAGAGTCACTTTCCTCATCCCAGTAAATTTCATCATCCTCGATTCCATCCACAGCATTGCTGATGCTGCATTTTTTAAACAATTTCACAACTACTTCAGTCTTGACAGGGTTCTACAATCTTAGGATCCAATTACAAACCTGGGCAATGGATGCTTTCTTCACCCTGCCTGTAAGTGATTTAAATCATTAGTAACTGACTGCATCCACAATGTGCCCTCTTTCTTCAGTAGGGCCTTAAAGAATTTATTTAGTGACACATCAAGAGGTTGCAGTTGGCTGGTTAGCCCACCAGGTATCACAGCAACTTGGGTTTTCAAGTCCACTGCAATACTTTTGCCCTTTGTGTAACATGGGCTTTGAAGTGATCAAGAACAAACAAAGCTGTTTTTTTAAGTAATCCTCCAGGCCTTGGTGATCAGACTTTGTGAAAACAGATTTTCATCCATCCTTTTCATGCACATGGACATTGACTCCACTTGGAATCTTTCTTTTTGGAAACATTTTCCTCTTAAAGATAGTCACAGGTGGTAGCTTTGTCCCATCTGCACAACAGGCTAGAGCAACAGAGAAATGTTTTCTCACAACCTTTCGTTTTAACCGCCATGGTCTTTGCTCCTTTGGTGTCCACAGTTCTGTTGGATGGCACATCAAATGTGAATGGGACCTCATCCACATTGGCGATTTGGGAAAGCTCAAAGTTATACTAAGTCTTTTGAAGATTGATAACATAAGAATAAAATTCCAAAACCTGAGTCTCATAGGTTGTTGAAAGTTTTAGAGTGAGTTTCGTTCGTGGCCTTATACTCAAACCTCTTCATAAAGTTAAAGCACCGTTTAGATGTCCCTGAGACATCATTAATGCTTTTTTTCATGCAGTCCATTTACCCTCTTCTTGTATCATCTTGGTCAAAACAAAGATCCCAGTTTGTTGCTGCTCCAGAATCTGGGTCTTCACCTCCTACTCTACCTCCAGCCACTACGGGGGTTGCCCTTGCCCTGCCTTCTGTCTTGGCATCTGAAGCAGCTTTTATCCTGTTGCCTCCACAATCTGCTGACATTCTCTGAGGGCAGAGGTCCAAAGAGTCTCTCGGCAGCTCTATTGCCATGCTTTGTAGCATATTTATTAACTTTTAGCTTAAATCTTGCAGTGTACGAAAACTGTTTTGACATTTTCCAAGGGATTTCCTAATAATATCTCCTGCCTAAAGTGTACAGAGAGAAATGTCATGCTGTTCACCCCATGGTAATAAAGTTGGCATCACCTATCTTATCAAGTGGATGACAATCGGCATCATCTGTCTTACTCTGTGGATAACAATACGTCGCTCTCTGTTGCATTTCGTTGAATCATTGGCTGAAACTGCTTTCGTTACAACTTGATCTAAGTTTAACAAAACCAATTTTTGTATGCCAGGGTATTATTTTGCATACAGATATAGTTATTACTTTCTGGAGTTACACTGTTAATGCATAAGCATAAATAAAAGAATTGAAAACATTTATATAGATACAGAATTAGTACTCCCTATGTATAATGCACATCCTCATTTTTCCCTCAAAAATTTGGGCAAAAAAGTGTACATTATATAAGGCAAAATATGATACTTGGAGAAATCAAGTTATATAAAATACTTGGAAATTATCTAAGTAGTATCCACTGGCACATAGATAAAACACTAGTTTTAAATCACTTCCAGCTAATTTCTTGAGAATCCTTTCTTGACCCTAGATGTCTTGATCTCCTAAATTGTAAGATAATAATGCCTTTTAGAAAATATTCCTTAATCCTGATATCTGACAAACCCTTCAGTGATCTGATTTAAGTGTATATGTATTCTTGTTTTTTTCCTTAATTTATTCAACAAGATTTATAAAATTGAAACCTATTATTCAGGCATCTAATTGTGTCCTCTTTCATTTTCAAGAGTGGCACTATGGAATATAAATGATACAATGACCCTGCTATTTTGAGTTCTATTCTTGAAGGCACAAATGTTGAAGAAATTTATTCTTGCAAATACTTATTGGATGCTTCCCGAGTGCCAGGAACTGAGGGTACTGTGTGTGGAACTAAGTCCCTCACTTCATAAATTTAATATTCTAAGGAAAATTAGATGATGACAAGATAGAGAGATAGGAAATCAACAAGTAAATAAACACAAAACTAACAGATGCTGAAACAAAAACAGGTCATGTGATAGAGAATAACAAGTATCTTGCAGGGAAGTGAGGGATGGGCGAAGAAAGGCTGCTGAGGAGGTGACATTTATGTCAAAATTGAATGACAAGGTCAAAAGCTCTTATAACTGTTGTTTTCTTTACTGGCTACATTTTTTACTATCTGTTCCATTCAAGGTTCTATGTTAGAACCTATAGGCAAAAATATAAAAATGACTTTTTCTAGTTATATTTGTGTCCAACCTCAATACTAAAAAGAATAGCACAGTACTAAAAAGAATAGGACACAGTAAATGAATGGATTAAAAAACTGTGGTACATTTACACAATGGAATACTACATAGCAGAAAGAAAGAAGGAGCTCTTACCTTTCATGGCAGCATGGATGGAACTGGAGAGTATTATGCTAAGTAAAATTAGCAAGGCGGTGAAAGACAAATACTATATGATCTCACCTGTAAGAAGAACCTAATAAACAAAACCAAACTAATGAGCACAATGGAACCAGAGGCAAAGAAACATGGAACATTCTGACAGCAACCAGAGGGGATGGGGGAGGGGGATAATGGTGGGAAGAAGGGGAAGGGACTAGACAAAGAACACATTTGAATGGCCCACAGACATGGACAATGGTGTGGGGATTGACTGTGGATCAGTGGGTAGGATGGGCAAAAGAGGGAAAAATTGAGACAACTGTAATAGAATAACAATGAAAAGCAATGAAAAAGAGAAAGTAATGCAATTGTTTAAGGTGAAAAAAAAAATCTGCAGCTTGTTTCTCCTAAGACAGTCTGCCAGTGGCTGTCTTTTTGTACCAGCCGCTGTTATTTTTTTCTACCTTTTTGGGCCAATGGGGCAGGGGCCACAAGTGGAGAGAGAGTTTATTGAGTTACATTAAAGTGGGAAAGCAAGGTGCATAGGAGACTGATTTTAGCACCTGCAGCTCTCAGCTGACTTCTTTATCAAAGGCCAAGGCTCACACGATTATTTGATTGTCTCTGATTATGAATTCAGTAGGTTGTCAGGGAAAACCTGGTATGCTGGATATTCTGAATATGCTTCCCCTGGAGCCACACTTCACTTTCAAATCCACAGAACTACATTGATCTGAGAGGAAATTTTGAAATGAGTTCCTCCTTACATTCCAGGCATCTGGATTGCCTCTTTAGTGTACACCCAAAGCTCGGCATATATACTTTCTAACTGTGTTAAAGATTTCAAGGTCAGAACAGTTTGAATCCAATTTATGTTATGTTAGAAAGAAACTGATTCTAAGCTTCCACTAAGGCATTTTTTAGATAGATTTCAAAGATCAAAGCTTGTAATAGAAGAGCTTAATATTTGGATTAGTCATATTCTCTGTCTGTTGAATTTTCATCAGTTCAGTAGAATGTAGGACTCCCTAAATTTAGCATAGCATGAATTATTTATAATTATTTAGCCAATAATTATAAGAATGTTCTTAATCCAAGGCCATGATTTTTCCTGTTTCATATTTTTAATTCAATGTACATGAGTTTATAATATTTTTTCTACACTATGTAATCTAGACTGCCTCTTGTGATTCCAAGGTGGCATATAATATTAGTCAATTGTAGCTCATAATGAAAAGATAATCTAATATTAACTACAAAGCATCACAACTTTGAAATTTCTCAGCTTTTTTTTCTCTTTTAGATTTCAAAGGCAAGCCAGTCACCTTTGTTTTTAGTGACCAATGTGCTGTTCTTGATCAGGCCGAGTCCAATAGTTATAACAGTTCACACTTATTTACCATACCAATTAATTAGCTCCTATGACAAAAGATCAAGAAGCTAAATGGTAGAACATGAAAACAAAGAATAGATAAGAAACCAGAATATCTGTGTTTTGGAGCAGGCTTTTACAATGGCAAGTTGTAGGACTTTGAGCTGGTCTTGGCACACTCGCTTGCATTATTTTTTAATATGTAAAATGATAAAATATCAGAATAACTACTTTTTAATATCTATTGGTCAAAGGCACAATTATAGATGCCAAGATTTTATGTAATTTTAGTATTTTAGTAGTTTTTTACAAGAGTACTATGAAGTATAGGCATGTTTTACAGGTGAAGTGCTAGCCAGGGGTGTCAAACTCATTTTCTCCAGGGTCACATCGGCCACGCAGTTGCCTTCAAAGGGCTGACAACTGTGACTATGCCTTAAAAATTTAACTCATATGCAAAAGAAATAATGCCTAGTTTTAAAGCAAACCAATAATAATACTATTCAAATAACATGTATATATATACTCCAAGTCAATTCATGTATTGTTATTGTATTTTTGTCCATTTTGCACTGGAGTTTATAGGTACATTCATGTAAATTGCTCAGATAGTTTATTTAATGAACTATGTAGGGTTAAATAGGTATGTTCTTCTTTGCTCAATTACTAATGTATTCCCTTTCCCATTCTCTTCTATGTACATAGTTTACATTGTTTACCTGGGTCATATTTAAATTGTCCAGAGCTATCAAAACCATAATTTTCAGTTAATTCAATTGATCATGAGTCAGGGCCACAGAAGAACCATTGTTTAAAACATGGCGCTGTAGAGGTGCATGGCTGCTGGCTACTTGGATCCGAAAGTATGGTCAGAACAGAAAACCATGTCATTTGACTTAATTTCCTTTTATAAGTGTATAAACAGACAAGTTCTTCACAAGTTTTCAGGGGATTTTTATTGCTTAAAATTTCCCACATCCCTGTTGTTCCTGAGGCCTCAGAGTAAAATCTGACCACAGTTCAATGGAAACGTGACCTGGGCCAATATGCTTTACACTTAAGTGCAGGCTTAAACTTCTGGTATCTCTTTGAATTTTGAGTGGTGTATGTGCATGTGTGTTATACTAGCATGCTTCATTGCCTGTTTCTGTAATTGGACATCTTACCAGGCAGTCCCTTTTCCTTCCTTGCAAGTATTATAATTATTGTGAATTTAAGAGTAGGCCTAATACCACTGTTGATTATAATGAGTTTCAAATACTTCCCAAGGAGAGAAAAAGGCTCAGAGAGAATTGCTAGCAAACTTACCCTATCATAATTTGGGTTTTTATTAAATGGAAACATATTTTGTAGAAAGTGTTTTCTCTCTTTTATAGCCTGAGGAGCAGATGAATAGAGTCAATTTCTGCTTCTACAGCTCATTGGTATTGCTCATTAAGCAGATTGTCTATACCTATTATTGAATTCAGGTTCCAAATAGAATTCCTAGACCCATATATTATGCTTTTATTGAAAAACATAAACCCAAACAAGTCCAGGCAGTCTCTAAGAAGATCTCCCACCGCCAGACTGGAAACATGAGGATATGTACGGCGGCAACCTTCACTCTCACTTTGAGGACTAAAGTAGTGCAGACCTGGGCATGCAGGGTTTGACGGGTTGGGAACAGGCTGAATCTTTATGGATTTCATAGTTGTGTGCTTTTAGTATGAATACAGGTAGCACACTTGTTGTATCCCTTATAGGCTTGTTCTAGGAATTGATATGAAATGGTACTTGTTAAAATAAATTATTAAAAATGTTAAAACTTTTAACAAATACCTACTATATTTTAGATATGCTATCAGGTGATTTATATATGTTGTACTTATTCAGTCAGTGAGAGATAAGTGTGAGGAGTCCATGTCATCTCAGCATTCTTCACCTGAATCACCATAATCATGAGTCCCTATAGGAAGCAAAACCCCTCAAAATATCAAATTATTCACCAATGGCCTCACCCATTATAAAGTCATCCTCAGTCGACAAGAATCCTCCACTGACACACATGTGCTGTCACTGCATCAGGGTATTTGTTGGCCAATCTCGAGTTGCAAATGGAGTACAAAATAGAGAGAGCTGAACACCAGAGACTGAAGGGGGCTCTTGAGAAAACTGATGAAAAGTGGCTCAAAGGTGAAAGATGTTATCATCCAACTGGTCAAGCCAGTGATGAAACAATGGATCTTTTATAGGATAATCATAAAACGATGTAAGAAATAGTAGCTGATTTCTTCTTTGTCCTAATAATGAGTGCATGGTTGCCATTATAATCTGCATGGTAGTTGATATTAGAGCACATAAACCCACTGCATACTCTTCAGTTCCAGAAAATGTCCCATTTAGACATTGTATTATTTATTTCAAATAATTTAATTTCCATTTTAAATAGATTCACTTTTAAGTGGGGTTTTCCCCAGCATGATTTTCCTCAGTTAATAAGGACTGTTGTATACTTAACTTTATTTTACAGAAGAGCAAATTTATGCTCAGAGGAGTTAAAATGCTTTCAGGCACTCACAACATCTACTCGCTGTTAATTTGAGAGAACTGTTTTCAGTTAGGGACTTTTGATACCAAGCCCAGATTTCTTTTCACTACATATCCATTACTTTTAAATGATCTTTTTTTAATAGTCTATATTATACCATAATTTTAAATATCTTTTTTTGCAGTAACCTCCACTGTTTCCCCCAGCACATGCAAGTTCACTATTGCTGAAACAGTTCCATCATGCTTCTGCCTGTAGGGGGCCCCTTTTAGAAGAGTCATTGCTGGGACATAGTTTGGTTGGCTTTTCCATCCAGTCTGATGTTTAGAATCCCAGGTGGTATCGGACTACATCATTGGAGATGGTAGGCCTCCTTGCTATACTGTCCATATGCCATGTAGCTAGATTTTATATTTAAAACTTCAGGACTTGAGAAAGAGTATCTAATTTGAGGGGTACTTTCTCTGATTATTTAATTTATACAACCAAATATCCCTGACTTAAAAAGAAAAACACACACATTAAAGATGTTGAGTACCCCACAGAAATACCAGGACTAGGAGTTACCTTTTAGACTCTTGTGCCTTTATTAGGATTTTTTTTATTTTTAAGTATGTTTTATTGATTATGCTATTATAGTTGTCCAATTTTTTTCTCCCCTTTATCCCCCCTCTGCCCTGCATTGCTAACCCTCCAGCATCCCCCCTTAGTTCATGTCCATGGGTCATACATATAAGTTCTTTGGCTTCTCCATTTCCTATACTATTCTTAACCTCCCCCTGTCTATTTTATGCCTAACAATTATGCTTCTTAACTGAACTTTAATATTAGGCAGTTAAATATAACAATATACTTCAAAATTTAGGGTTTTTATAGGCTTTTTGGTTTTAAAAATATATTGCTGGTAGTAATTGGCATTGTTTGAAAGTCTTTGTGATTGGATAGCAAAGGTAGAGCTATCATATGACTGTGCCTTCCATGAATGGTTTTAACACTACATTATTTCAGAAAGTAATAGCATCATTTTTTCCCTGTTGTATCCATTAGGCAGGTTCTCTTCACCTCTATGTCCAGGAGAGGATATCTATCACATTAGTGGAAATAAATAAGATATTTCTAAAATAATGGTTATCCATAGGCCATCAATTCAAGAACAAGCTTGAAGTTATTTGATTATAATGAAATAGAGCTTCTATAGTTATGATAAAGGCAATATTGAATTGACATTATTCTTACAAAAACAGATTTTAGAACAAAATGCAATTATAATGACATTAAGGTAATGGATATTTAGATCAAGTAAATAAACATAAAGATTATTATAATACTGAGGAGTATATACACAAGAATTAAGATAAAATCTTAGGCCAAGTGTGTTCGTATGGATGAGGTGATGTCCAACCTATATGATTTGATCTGAGAGATGCCAGGGAGAACATCTGTCCAAACGCCCAGGGATGCAGAATGGGGAGATCCTATTCTTCACCAAACCCATGTTATCTCTGACAAAATGTTACCATCACCTACAGTTTTTCTAATACCTTTTTGGTACTATCCTTGCTCTCTTGACTGTATCTACCCAGCATCCTGACTAATATAGCTTCTGCTGGATCACAAGTTTCAGAGTTTGAGTTCTATTCTGCAACTTAGCAGTTTTTTTGTCTTAGAAAAGTGACTTAAACTCTCTGTGCCTCAGTTCCCTCATCTATAGGGAATATAATAGAATTTTCCTCTAGGATTGTTATAAATATTGCCTAGTATGTGGTACCTGCTGAATAATTGTACCGATATTATTAAATTATTACATATTATCTGATACCAGATAATATCATGTAGATAATTTATGAATACATGAATTAAACAAATATTTAATTAGTGCTTAAAATATATGAAACACCACTTTAGGGACAGAAGCCCAAATTTCAAGGAATTTAGAATTCAGTGGTTAGAACTTCCTGGTTTTCTTCAAGGGTCTTCTCAGAGAGCATTAGTTGCCCACCAAATCTATGATAATATTCTGGTGGCCAATAAGATATCTAGTGCACCGAAAGTATGAGTCACCCTTGTTTGTATCAAACTTGAGAGCATCTCAGAATTGTTCCTACCCAGGGCCTGAATTCTACATAGAAGTGAAGTCATCACTAGCTTTCCAGTTCTTAAGATATAAATGCAGAATCTTTGGAATTGACTCAAAGACCCCACTTTTAATAGCTTTACCAACGTTGTCTCAACCTACTCTTTCCCTGACTGTGTTCCAGACACATTGGCTTTCTGTCAGGTCCTCAAAGATGTTCTACTTCTTTTCATCTCATGACCTCCTCACACGCTCTTTCTTCTGCGTGGGACACACTCTGTATATTATGTTTTGCTACACTACTTACAATTTCTGATTAAAGTTCAACTGCTCAAGGAAATGTTTTTTGATTCCAACCCAGAATGGGATGCATCCCTATAACATTCTCTCATAGGACCCTTGTTTTTTCCTTGAATATGTTATCACAAATACAATATATAAGTAATCTATAACAACAATAGAGAATATTATATCCACAGATAAATAATAATGAAACTATATGCACATAGTACCTTAGCAGTAAGAGTAGAGAAAAGAGTGAGTGAGGGAGATATCAAGAGAGAGAAACACAAACACTTAAATTCCATCCACTATTCTACTTACTGAGCTTATGACCTAATGCCTTAGGTATGGGTGTGAGTTGACATGGGAGCCCTGCTCTTTCCTCAGTTATTCTTATTAACCAATTTTATTTCATTATGGAATGCCAGAATTTGAACACATTTTTTAAACATCCTGGCTCCTTCACATAAGGCAATAACTTTATCTTGTGCTTAGTGAAAAAAAAAAGTTTTAAACTCTGGGAAAATTAGCCATGTTGAAATAATTGAGAAAAACTACTGGGATCTTGGAGTAGAACCTTCCTAAGGGATTGTCTAGGGTGTTTTGATTGTGTGTAATTTTTAACTCATTTGCTAATTTATAGCCTAACAAGAAGATGTGCAACTGTCTCTATTTTAAATATTTGTAATCCTGGCCTAAAATATAAGTTCTGTGATGGCTGAAGGTACACATGGTAATTCCATTGCTGTGTCCATAGCACATAGCAGGATGCCTGGGTGATACTACAGCTTAACAAATACATATTTGTTGAATTAATTAATGTTCTGCTAATGTTTACAAGATCAGTTTATTTGGCAACAATACACAGCTTGAACTTAGGGACACTGAAGAAGTAGAAGACAGAATTTTAGATTCTAAGCATCATGCAGACCTTAGATAACCTGTCTCTGTAGAAACCTAAATCAAGATAGCAGGAAAATTGAAAGGTGGACATGACAAAGTTAAGTGTATTTTATTGAAGACTTGTATATGTAAGGCAATATTTCATCCTTTAATTCCTTTCTAAGCCAAAAGCTGACATCTTTCTTAATAATTTAGGTCGAATGAGCCGGACTCGATTTATCATGCTGCCAACCCAAGGGGAAGGACGGCCATGCCCCCCAGAGCTTACTCAGCAGAAAACCTGCCCCGTGACCCCCTGCTACAGCTGGGTCCTCAGCAACTGGTCTGCATGTAAATTGGAGGTAGGTCATGCAATGATGCTTAGAGAAATGCTTCCCCATATGTCCAAAGCACTTGTCTGGTCAAACCTATGTGCTGAGGGAACAAATTTCACAGCAGCAGAGTCCTGGCACAATGTATATTTATGCAATGGAGTACAGGGGGGAATACAATAAAATGATTTAACCTCTAGCAGAGTTATACTGCTAGGAAAATACATAGCTGTTCATTAGGCACTGGTTGTAATAAGTGGGGTCATAGGGACTGTCAATCTCCTTGGTATCCTCAAGAATTCTGTTATTTTCCCGGCTTGTTGGAAATATCAAAATATTATTTCATTAGGCAAAGTCCTGATGCTAGGGAAATGCACAGCTTGCTGTAGACTGTATTTCTTAAAGAGGCACATTTAGGCTTAGACACAGTCTTGCATATGGGCAGAAAACCAAAAGTGTATGAAAGTTATATTTTAACATTATTATATAAACCAAGGTTCCTATAATTTCCTCAATGATTACTTTTTTTATTGGCCTGAAATATAAATGCCTAGAAACATCATAATATATCACATACCCAGAATTTTTGCTGGGTCAGCAAGGATCCTCCACTGCATTTTCTCCCTGGTTTCCTGTATAAGAAAATGCATGTTGATTTTTTTCCTATTTTCTTACTTTACTAGTTTATCCTTCAGTTCATATTCCAAAGCTTAGTATAATTAGGTAACAATAATTTTGACTGTGCATTAAGAAATCTGCAGAGTATTCTCATGAAGATGTTTGGTGCTCCTGTCAGAAGACATTGTCATGCAGCATTTTTGTCTGGCGGGAGTTAAATGCCCATGGACTGTGATAAATCCCAGAGGAACAAAGATGTGCAGTACATTTGTTCAGTCTCCTTTATACAGAAAATAATGTAACTATGCTCAGTAATTCAGTGCTAACCCAAGGGCTTTAAATACAGATTTTTTTGTCTACTAGTCTAAAATCTTCTTTCCTAAACATTTAGCAGTTTCTAAATAAGGTTTTGGAATTACAATTAAGAAAATAAAAGGAATATTTCTCCTTATAATTGCAATAGAGATCAACAAGTAGAGAAAATAAGCTCAAAGAATTCAGCAACCCATTGCAGGGAAAGGGACGAACAAAGAAATTTAGGAAAAAGGGAGGGAGGGGGGAGGGAGGGAGGGGGACGGACACATTCCGTGCTCCAGGTCTTAGCAGGCATGCAACTGTTACAGTACCTTACTAGTTCTTCCTACTTTCCATTCTGTCTTTTTGGGTTCAGGAGCCTTTCCTTTTTCTTTCTTTCTTTTTAGATAGACAAGCCTGCCATCTTGTCCCACAGGAACGTGATGGGGAAATGCCAAATGTAATGTTTTATTTTGTTGTTACCTACTGAGATTTTGACAGAATTATAGGGGCAAGAGTGGTGGATTGAGAACATTCTCTGTAGCAGTATAGTGACAAATGTGAGGTTATGGCATCTTCTAGCAATAGCCAGACCTGGAGGCCCTAGAGACCATAAGAGCAGATGTGTACAGAAACTTCAGAGCTCCTCAGAATTCCAGATGAGGTTATTCCCGCTAACTGACACATTCAGTTCTTCCCTAAGAATTTGGAATGGAATTAAAGCCGTTCAAAGGTACTGTATTCAGGAACTCTTAGCTGCCACATTACCCCACCTTGTAGATAAAGCCGGTCATTCAGAAGCAAGAAAGAATAAAGAAAGTAATACAAAGAAAAGCAGAGGCAAAAAAGAAAGGGAATCATATTTGATTTGATTTTTTCCTGAGTTCAAATTGCATTTCTGCTTTTCCAAAGCCTAATTGTGAACCCATTGTGAGACAGAAAACACAGTATCTTTTTAGCAAGTTGCCTTTTCTTCAATTCATATGTAAGCTGAGGTTTTAGAATTACTGATACAAATACATGTGGATCTTTGCAGGCAAGGGAAAAACATTTCTCTCACAACTGCACTTCTTCCTCTCCTTGTCCTATCATATCCTAACCCACCAAATGCAGGCATATAACCTGCTCATTCACTGAGGGTGGTGATGATATTGAAGTGGCTGATTGCTGTCAACAAATATCAAACCATAATAGGAGAAGCTTGCATGGAGCACTGCTGAAATTTCAAGTCTGCCCTTATCTTACAGGGAAAGAGATGAGCAAAGGGGAGTGTTTATCCTTAGTCTTTACTTTTCTTCCCCGCTTTCTTTCCACGTTCCTCAGTGGATAACATGTGTCCACACATATATTGGTTGATCTGTTTTAGGAGCTCAGATTCTTGGAGTTTAGCAGGCCTAATTTTGATCAATGGTATGCTGGTTCCTAGCTCTGCAATTTTTGCAGTTGCTAAACACTCCAAGCCTCTTTTTAAATCCTATGTAATGGGGGTAGCAGTAGTACAAATTTTACTGCAGATTTTTGGTAGGTAGTAGACAATTCTTCTTTTTTTTATACTGTTGTTCTATTACAGTTGTCCGCATTTGCGGCCATTGCTCTCCCCTGCCCTGCCCATCCCCCATTCCCACAGTCTATCCCCACCCTGTTGTCCATGTCCATGCATCATTTATAACTGTTCCTTGACCAGACCCTTCCTGGTTTTTCCCCCCTTTCCTCCCTCCCCTCTCCCCTCTACAATGCTTAGCATAGTACCTGGCAAAAAGAAGAGCTTATAAATTGTAATGGCTATTATAATTTTAATTAAAACTATAGTTATGATTATTAGCACCATCTGCCTATCTGCATCTGGTGATGCCAATTAAGAGTGTACAAAAAGTCCACTAATGATTTTGCCAGTAGAGAGTTACTGAGAGAATCCTCAGTGTTGACAATCTTGCTCTAAAAAGCCAGGCTCTGTTTTCAGACCCAAGTGTATAAAGTCTTGGGAGTGAGAGCGAGCAAATGTTTGCTTTATGAGTGAAATTATCATTCTGATGCTGATTCATCTTCATATGTGGCTGCTGTCATACAAGGTATGAGAGATTAAGGTTGAATACAGATACAAACTAAGAGCATATTATAGTTTGTCTTGGTTTTTAAAGTGACCCCTGATGTAGACTTGTTTCCTACCAGTTCCTTATACTCCACCTCCTGGAATGCCAAACAAAACTTGAGTCAATTACATGTTCTCTTTCTGAGGTTCCAGATGGCAGTATTTTCAAATTTCATACATGCTGCCGGGTCTTCAGATTCTTCTCTCCAAGTACACAAAGTCTGATACTCTATAACAAAATACACACCCTAGACAATTCTTAGATTGAGCATGTAGAATAGTAAGTTATAAGAGAAAATCCTCCCCTAATATGAAGTTTAACTTAGACTAGTTATTTGCCACTTCATGGAGTAAACATTTACTGCAGCATTTGCTTTGAATGAACCTACTGTAAACTGATTTTAAACCTCCACTTATCTTCAAAATAAAAATACTTAGACTCAAAATTAAGGTGCATGTTTTTTTGCCAATTTCACAACAGCTGTAGAAATCATTAAAGCAATTATGGGGTATTGATAAATCCCAGTGTGGGAACTGCCATCTTGGATAAATGGATTATAATTCTTGTTAAAACATCTCTAGAAGAGGATATGATGGTCTTGGTTTCCGTGCTTACTTGGATTCTGGAGGCTTTAAGTTCCTACAATTTGGACCTCCTCCAAGTTGCACCTTTTCTTTTTACCAATGTGCCTTTGAATCCTGACTTCCTCACATAAAGGATTTTTCTCAGCAGCCACTGTGTACCACCCTGCCCCTCCAGTGGTCCATCTACCAGCTGCCCTTGACACAAGGTAGCTGCTGCAGCTGTGCCTTGACCTGGCTGGTGCCCTGCAGGCCCATCAGCCCTCATCACCTGTTCTGTGTCCTGGAAAACTGTCCCGATTGCTTTAGCTGACCACCTGAGACTTTTTTTTTACTCCTGCCAGTGCAAGAGCCACAGTAGCTCCAAGACCAAGGCAATGCAGTTTCTGAGTCCAGTGCTGGAGAGGAATAAGGAGGTGATATCCCATGTTCCAGTGCAGAGCACAGTTACCACACTGATAGCTAGTAATGGATTGGTGGGTTGTAGCACATAGCATTCCTGGCTGCAGGAACAGAGATGCAAAGTCTTGTACACTACCCCTTCTCTCCTCCCCTCTCCCTCTCCCTCTCCCCCTCCCGCTTCAACCCTACCAGCAGTAGTCAGAAAAGCTCTATCTCTTTCACCTTCTGGACTTAATGGAAACTGAGTAGCACACCTTGGAAGCACAGAACAGTTAATACTTCCTGGGATGATGGTTGGTCAGTGAGAAGTGGATCCAAGGAGGAGCTGGCACTTATTTGCCTCTCCCTTCTTCCTGCTTCAGCTCCTCATGGATGGTACTGAGGCACGGGGATACCACATGGCCTATCTGAAAGATGTTAGGTGATCAAGAAAGCAACGGTGTTAACTTTGAAGTTGAGGCCAGCTTAGTAACACTACCTTATATCCTCTTTCCTTCTGTTCCTAGTTCTTTTCTTTTACCCTCAGTCGTGCAAGGAGGGAGTTTACCTCCACATTGGAAAAGCTTGCCTGAGGCTCTGTTTTTTAAGGTATTTGTGCAAAAAGAGAGCTATCATCTAAAGTTATCAAAACAGCCAATGGACTTCTTTTTGAAGTATTAACACCTGACTAAAACTGAAGAAAGAACACTCATTTCATGACTATCTGGCCAAAATGTAGAGTAGGAAACCTTACATCAGGCAAATGCTTAGGCCAGGTATCCAGTAAGGACCTTTAAATTCTAAGCCTCTGTTTCTGGGAGACACTGTACAATTTTTTTTTTCTAATTGCCAAGAATAATCTGAGTGGTATTTGTAAATATCTTCAAAGCACATTATTCATCACAAAATGCATGCTGGGAAATCAACTCATAGAAATAGAGAAAATCAGTATTGCCCTAGAAACCCCAGCCTAATCCATATGAGAAAGTGCTGAGTTCCCTACAGGGGAAAACAAGCAAAATAAAAGAGAAATGTATGCCCTGTGGCTGTGCATGTTCTTTAGGGAGAGTGGTTATAGTTTAGGCCATTTTATCACATACACCTAGACAAATTACATATTATTTTTTCATTTTCAGTCAATTCTGCCTGAATTCCAAAATGAATGGTCATATTCTGAGAACAGAAATGTCATGGTATAAATTTGCATTTTTCTTCAGCTTCTCTATTAGCTCTTGAAGAATTGCTTAGTGATACTTTATTGTTAACAGTTGAAATGGAACTCCCAAGAGGAGGAACCTGCTGAAACATACAACTAGGATGGTTTGCCTTTTTTTTTTTTTTTTAAACAAGAGGTAGCAGGAGCCAAAGCTCTAAGATACTAATTACTTGGGTAATTCTGACAGTATCCTTTCCTTTCGCAGGGTGGAGACTGTGGGGAAGGGGTCCAGATACGCAGCCTTTCCTGTGTGGTCCACAATGGTTCGGTCTCCGCTTCTGCTGTCCACGTGGACAACACACAATGTAGAGAAGTGCCCCTTCAGGGTGCCACCCTGAAGCAGCTGTGTTCCGTGCCTTGCCCAGGTAGGCAGTTTTAGACAATTGGGAGTGCCTTCGATGGTGATCTTATTTACTTAGTCACTTATTTATCTTTTTTTTGAAGCTCTGTCTCATCAAAATGGAACTTTTTAACTAACTTTAACTCGTTTTTAATTGTGGTTATAACTTTGGAGCGTACACATAGCTCCAATGGAGGCAGTGTAGGCCAGAGGGAAACAAAACACTGGACATGGAAATTTAAGAGCTAAGTGAGAATAATCCTATCTCTCACTTCTCTGGTGGCTTACCTGGGGCATAGAAAATGCGTTAATAATACCTGACCTGACAGCACCTAGCACATTGGCTGGCAGTCAGAAAATGTTGACTGAATCCATGAATGGATAAACCCTGGGGAATGGCATGGTTGAGATAAGTAAGACTGTCCATGAAAGCACTCTGTCAAAAGGTCATGTTCTATATAATTGTGAAGGTCATTAATAGTTACATAAAATGTATAAGTTTATTCTAATTTACCGTATATGGCATAAGTTTAAGCTGGCTTAATATATCTTTATAGTATGGCATGTAAAATACATATGCATGTATATAAACACATATACATACATATGTACATATATACACAGACATTTGTGTGTATATTTAGTTTATTAAATTCATTCTTTAAGCTTAAAGTTATTCACTTCAAAGACCAACTTAATCTCTTTATATTGTTTCTCTGAACATCAATTTTACGTTATGCTGCCTCTTGAGAACTTAGTTACTTTAATCTTTACATTTTCCTTTTTAAAATGTTTATTATCACTAGCACACACATAGCGTTCTCTAAATACGACTATGATTGGAAGCAAAGTAATGTCCGTCTAGTTTTGGCACTCTCTTCCTAACCTATATTGAATCATAAAGTAATTAATCATTTTTAGTAGTTTCTAATTGGAAGTTGGTCAAGGTACAGTGTGTGGTACCTGGACCCACCCCATCACTGCGCTGCCACCACCTCAGATGTCACTGTGAACCTGTTCGTGTAAATATTGTCAAGTGCCAGCTTTCGTGTTGTTTTCCCTGCTTTGTACCACACAATTGCCCAGGAGACTGCCATTTAACAGAATGGTCAGAGTGGAGCCCATGTGAATTAACCTGCATTGATGGAAGAAGCTTCGAGACAATGGGCCGCCAATCTAGGTCAAGGACATTTATAATTCAGTCTTTTGAAAACCAAGACAGCTGCCCCCAGCAGGTTCTAGAAACACGTCCTTGTACAGGTACCAAAAGCACTTTTCAATTCTCAGCTTTGATTGATTAAGCTTATTCTTTTTTTATGTCAGGTATAATAGCACTGCTGTTATCTTATTTGCTTGCAGGAGGCAAATGTTATCATTACACGTGGAAAGCAAGTCTTTGGAACAATAATGAACGGACTGTATGGTGCCAACGTTCAGATGGCATTAATGTCACAGGTATTTCTACCTAAGGTTCATGTGGGCACTTGCAAAACTTTTCTGAGTGTTACTGTTTGTGAGGAGAATTAGCTTACAAATTATAAGAATAGAAAGACTGGACAGATGACCTTAGATGATCTTCTTGTCAAATATTCATTAGACCTTTGCATCTCAGAAAGCAAACAATTCTTTATGAAGACCCGTAATATACTAGATATGTTAAAGAAATAGACTGAAACACAATTAAATTATCTTAAATATCATGATCTGGAACAAAGACTGAAAAAGACAGATGCTAGCTTAAAACAATGGTCTCTAAAATTTTAAATCATGATGTACTTTCTTAGTAAACAGTGTTTGAGGGCTTATATTTCAACATATCATGTGCTTATATATCATATTATATGCTTATATATTATGAAACATACAGAAATTAAAGTTAAAAGGGTTTATTAGGATATATAACAATTTAATACATTATAGTTGTTAATGCAGCAAAAAATTTGCTGCACATTATAGATGCTTATATTCATTTACTGCAAGCTTAGTTTTTAAAGATTGTGACAGCCATGATTATTGTTTAATATTGACATGCAGACTGAGGGAAGGGCTCCTCATTCCTGACAACAGATATGATTTGATCTACAAGCAGCCTTAATTATTTTAAAGGGTATTTTTATGCCTTTGTATCAAGTTCATTAAATTGCTATTGTTGCTACTTGGTACTACACTGACAACTTATTGTAGGGAGAATTTCCATTCTTCTATAGGAATCGGGTTGTCAGTTCCGCCTTTTCCTTGTATATTTGCTTTTGCATTGTTGGTATTCCCTTTAATCCATAGTTTACTCATACAATAATTTATTTTAAGCAACCTGTACATTTTATAAGTTATTATTAAAACTTTTGTAAATCACCTGGACCAGGAACATGGAAAGCACCACACGTACTCTGTCACATGCTGAGGGGTAAGTGGCGCGGGCTGGGCTCTCCCGTTCTCGGCATAGGGCACGTCAAGCACAAAGTACATGTGGACACCTGATGCAGGATCTCAGGTTGCTGAGTGTTCCTAGAGCTTAATTTCATTTCTAAAATGTAAGCAAAAATGCTGTAAAAACTATGTAAATTCGAAACATTTCTTCTTGGTCCTCATAAGATCCCCTCCTGCAGGGCTCCCCACACTGCACTTTGGACATCACTGGTTTAAAAAGTGAAAACAAAAAACCCTCCGAACACAATTGGTAGCAACAGAACTGTGGTTATTGCCACTTATGCCCCAAATTAATAATTTCACACCAAAGTGCTAAGTCTGGAGTGTTTTTTTTTTTTTTTTTTTAAATATTGGGTGGATTATTTTCTAAGTAACTAGAGATTTAGCTGCTTCATTCTTAGGAAAAAAAGTGTAGATTTGAGGGACATAGCCTAAAGCTTTTTGATAACTATACAATCAAACTATAACTGGTTGGTGATTATATAAAGCAAAGGCTACAGTATAAATGCAGCCAATATTATAAACAAAGTTTAAATACTGCCCTTGAATAGCATGCAAGTTCTTTGCTTAGTACTCAGAATGTAGGAGGGCAAGACTACCATGTAAGTGACTTTCAGGTTACAGAAGGATGCATTATTCCATTCCCTTACTCAAAAGCATTTAATGAGTTCTGTGCAAAGTACTGTGTCAGCTGTATGACTGCTCCTCCTGGAGCCTGTGCATTTGCTCTTAACAATGTGTGTGGGGGTCAGAGGGGTTGTGTGTATGTACGTGTGCCTGTATCCTGATTGAAATGCTTTAAAATGTTACCAAAGTGTAGATATTCTGGGCCCATAAATTGATTAGTGTCCTTCTTTTAGCATTTGGTTATTGGGAATTGGCCTAGCATCTAGTTGGGGTATTCCAGAAGTGGAGAAAAATATGTGTAGAATAAGTCTCAAGAGATGTATTTTGTGCTCCTGACCTTAAATTGAGATTTCACCAATTCTTTTACTGATGCTGGCAGTCAAGACTGTCCCCTCAAGCACAGCCATATGACAGAACCACACTGCCAGGGAGCAGGTGTAAAAAATCTACTATAAATGGCTTCTGTTCACAGAGCCTCCCATCTCAATCCATCCTGGAATAATCAAGAAAATAAGACTGGGCCACATGTCAGCCATGGATTTATAAAAAAAATAATAATAATAACGGTTACAAAGTGGCCCATGCCAGAAAGGGAAAAATGTTTTTAATATTTATCATAGAAAAATCTGCAAATGATGGTGGGATTTTCTTTGTAGGAGGCTGCTCCCCTCAGGCACGTCCGGCTGCCATTCGCCAGTGTAATCCAGCCTGCAGAAAACCTTTCTCCTACTGTACACAGGTGGGTCATGTGCTGGAGACTCGTATAAGTATTTTAATTGCTGTGTCGTGCATATGCTGGTGGGTGTTTTCCAGTGTGTGAGAGTGAGGCAGCACTTCCATGTGTCCATGATACCATCTAGAGGCATCTGTGGGAGTCATCACAACTATTCAGAACGTTTTTGCAGGGACATGTGTTACGGCAAGCGGCCTTTTTTCTATAAATCTGTCTATAGGCAAATCTGCTTTTCAGATATCTCATTTATATTAGCTCTAGTTGTCAATAAATATTCTCTATTGATTTATTCTTTGGCTCTTAGCCTTTCATCTACCTAAATTATTTTGAAAGTTATTATAAATACATGTTCATATTTGATAAATATTATTTAGCAAAATTGATTATAAATACCGTAGGATAAGTTTTTATTTTTTGTTGCTTTAATTTTTATGGTTTATCCTGTTACAGTTGTTCCCACTTTTCTCCCTTTGCCCACCTCCTCCCAGTCCCACTCTCTCCCCACCCCAAGCCAGTCCCTATGTTGTTGTCTCCGTTCATGGGTTGTGCACAAATATTCTTTGGTGTGTAGTTCAATTTAAGTAAATAAATGCCTGTGTATAAAATTTTATATGTACACATACACACATAGATTTTTAGAGCAGAAATCCTTTTCCCTGTTCTCCCGTACCTCCTATCTACCAAATGCTCAGGAAATAATGCCAAGTGCTCGATGTAATCTAATCAGTGGCACTCATACTCTGCAATACATATATAATTTTTAGAGAGTCGTGTCATGTTCCTCAAACAGGTTTCTTCTCATTCACATGTGCCTTTGGTGGAGTTTTCTTTTTTCTCCCTGGGCTGCCCTCATGGAGTGCAGAACCAAGCCTACAAGCAAAGAGGTAGTTCAGACCAGCTATTGATTGATGGTAGCAGGTGAGAGAGGCCTCCAGCAGCCGCAGAGGCAACAGAGCTCAAAGAGCACATATCTCAAAGAAGATATGTACGCAATTCCATTGCTTTGCTTCTCACTACCAAGGGCCGATTGGAGTGAGTGGGCAGGAATCTGAAACAGCTAATGGGAAAAGTTGAGGATAATTTGATTAAACGCCTTAAACATCTCTACGATAGGAAAAAAGCATGTAGTTAGAACCCTCTATTGACAAATTGTAATTTCATATTTGGAAGATATAAGAATGGTAAACCACTAGAAAAAGCTGATGATTTATTTGCCAATTAACTTTAGAATTCAGAAAGATGAAATAATTGATTTTTCATCTTTTTGGCAAGTCTATTGCTAAAGAACCCAAAATTGTAATGACATAGGCAGATATTAAGTGATTCCAATAAATTAGTCATCTGCACAATTCAATGTGTAACCACAAAAATATTCTTTTACGCTGTAGGGTGGAGTCTGTGGTTGTGAGAAAGGCTACACAGAGATAATGAGATCAAATGGTTTTCTGGATTACTGCATGAAAGTACCAGGCTCAGAGGACAAAAAAGCTCATGTGAAAAACCTTGCTGGGAAAAACAGACCTGTGAATTCAAAAATTCATGATATGTTTAAAGGATGGTCTCTTCAACCCCTTGATCCAGGTATGTTTCAGTTATGTGTTAAGAAATGTAAATTTTCGTATGGGGGGTTGGGGTTTACGTGGAGACTGATGTTCATGACTAAAAGAATGGAGGACTGGAAGGAAAAAGAACAAAGGAAGAGGCAATGTGATCCCTTTTAAATGTAAAATTTTTCATGGATTTAGGATAAGTCTGTCAACCCCAGTCTAGGAGACACTGAAGTAATCAAAATATTAACCTTTAAAAATACCTTTCAATTATAAATGATCTCTGCCACAGTGTATGTTTTTTACAACTGTAAATGTGTATGTAATTAAGTTAAAAAAAATTGGAACAGATTCTCAGGAACATGCAGATACCTAAGGAAATGTCCAGGGACCCTGTCTGGTCTGAGAAACACAGGAGAAACAGCAGAGAGCATCAGTCTCAAAGGCAGACAGACCTTGTGGACATCATGGCTCAGAATGTACCTGTTTTGTGACTGAGTGTAATTTCTTCACCCCTCTGGGCCTGCCTCCTCATCTGCGAGATCGGTCTAGAGACACCTACCATGCAGGACCGCCATGAGTATTAGCACAGTGCCAGGCCTGCAGGGCTCAGGGCTTTGAGGTTATTAAGGACAGGAATGAACATTTACTATTTTTGTATACCCCATGGTTCTCTGCTTGCTATATTGCATGAATCTTCTCATTATGTTCTTGCAACCTAATGAGATGCTATTATTCTCATTTTAGAGATTAAGAGTCTGAAACTGCCCATGCAAATTAATTTTAGGGAAGTCATACTACTAGTAAGTGACAGCAAGCTTTGAAACGCAGGTCGTTAAGGCCCTTACATAGCACTGGTCTCTGCTTCCCACCTTGTAAATCAAGCAGAAAGTGAAAGCAAGATACTCCACCTATCATCGCATATTCCTTTTCTAAGAAACAAAATGCTAGTAATGGCTGAGCAAAGTGGCATGACTGAGAGGGCAGGGAGAGGGAAGTTAGAGACAAAACTCAAGCAAAATATACCCTGGGAACTTTTCTTCCAGATCCTAGGCCTTTGCTAGACCAAAAATGCCTTTTCGATGTATTTAAGTTAAGCAAAAACCACAGCCCAGCCCAAAGAGCCCCTAGACCACCAATTTTGAAGGATGTCTACAATATCTTAACTCACTTTTGATTCCCCCATATGTCTGGGCATGCCACAGATGTTTAACAACATCTCATCCATGTTGTGACTGAGTTAATCAGTTTATTTAACTTTAAAAGGTACGTGATATAAAATGTAGCCAGGCCCCCCTTTTGCTTATAGAGCATATTTCAGAAGAGAATTGGGGTGAGGTTCCAGGGAAATGAGTCTTCAGATCCACAAGTGGGGTCCTTAACCTTGTGGGGTCTCATTAAAGCATGAATAATATGTATGTTAATATATATTCATATATAAACTATTGTGTGTGTATGTATGTATGTATGTAAGCATATATATAATATACAGGGTCTGGCACAAATGATGCCCCCTTTTTATTACAGAATATTTTATTACAAAATCATGAGCATGTGATTCTGTAACATAACATTATCACACTCAAGCACACCATATGACATTTTAAGTGAAATATTCAAGTTAAAACTATAAATTATGACACCCATATTATTATCCTATGAACCTCACTCAAGCAGGTGTTACTTCTGTGGGACCCTGTATATTTAGTAGAGGGTATAACTTGTACTGTTTGCATGATGAGAATGTAAATTCAATCAACCTCTAGGAGGGCACCTATGCAATACACAGTGACCAATCAAGCACTGTGACCTAAAATTTCTGTCCCAGCCATTCATCATACCAATATATACACACATGCTAAAATAAGCATGGGAATGCTCCTCATTCCATGATCACTTGTTCTATCACAAATGAGTGGAAACAACATCAATATGTATAAATAGAACAATGAAAAACAAAATGATACAATTATGTACTATAGATCACAGATATATTAAAATAAAATAGGCTTATGAGCTAGAATGAAAATATTTCTAACATATATTTTAAGTGAAAATAAGTCCAAACCCAAGGGAATGATATGCATCATTCGTGTCTTTTAAAAACTGTGTGTGTGTTGGTGTGTACAAACTCATGCTTGTGTTTGCAGAAACAAATGGGAAATGTTCACAGGGAGACCAGTAACTGATGGTGCCTGGGTGGGGGACTGAGAGAGGGTGGCAGGATGACTTATTTTTCACCATGTATCCTTTTTATAGCTGAAATTTGGCCCTATCTATTATGTTATGATAAAAAGTTACATTAATTCCTTTTGTTTCAGTAACATAATTAAAGGTCATGGGCCACATACTTCTCTACTGGGAATTTAAAAGGACTGGATTCTCCCAGTACTTCAGCTCAGTCAGGTGTAGGGGTAATAAGAGTAACGGCGCATGTTCACTCACTCAGGGGAGCTTTTTAAAAATATCAACGTAAAAGAGTCAGGCTGGGGGATTTCATCATTAGCGTCTGAACGAGGTCAGAATCAGAGCTTTGTAAAAAGATTTTTGGCCACAGAAAGATATTGTTACTACATTGAAACCTCAATCTAAAACCTGATTGAGGCTTGAAAGTATCTTGTAAGCAAAAACTATGGTTAGCAGTCATTATATAACTGAATGTAATTACATCTTTATTCCAAAGAAGTATTGTTTACAACAGATTTTAATTATTTTTTACCCTAAGAAACATTTAGAATAAGATACTAATATCTGTATCTTAGACCTGCAGTTAATTACATTCATATAGTATAATGAACCTACTGGGTCTTTATATCTTTCAGAAAGGAATACAGTTTCTTGCAGTACAATTCTATGTGTAGTTAACTATATGCTCATATAAAATAGAGCAATAGAGCAAAAGACACTAGTTTGAGAAACAAGTCAATATCTACAATATATAGAAAAACATGCATATACTCAAGTTAGACCTTATATAGAAGTCACAAAATTGATCAGACTATTTGGTTAATCTATTTTTCTTTAATTCTGGTAAATATCAAATAAAATATATATTTGTACACATATAGTTATAATTTTACAGTAATTTGGTAAATAGATGAGCTTATTTGGTCATCAGGTTTTTGTTCACTCAACATCATTCAGGAAGCAAAGTCACCAAAAGTGGTCACAATAATTTTCTTTGCATACAGGATTGTTTCTTAGTAATAATTTACTTTCCTGTTCCATTTATGTGGTAAAGATGTTTACAATGCTTTTGTATTACATGTAGAAGAAAATATACACATAAAAATATATTCAAAAGAGCTTACCAGTTAGATTTTATGAAGTAATGATTGTCAATATTGGTTAGCACTGTGAATTTTTTCATAGACTAATATTTTACATTTGATAATTGTCAAAATTGGGTATTTCTGTTTATGACTTATGCAAGACTCAGAATTCAGATTAAAAATAAAGATGTATGCAAAGCTTATTGTTTTATCTCTATTTTAAACAGATGGCCGAGTAAAAGTTTGGGTTTATGGTGTTTCAGGTGGTGGTTTTCTTATCATGATTTTCCTAGTATTTACTTCCTACCTTGTTTGGTAAGTACTGATTATTAGTTTGTACTCCATGTTTTTGTGGGTATCATGTTATACTAAAAGGAGGTCAGGACCATTGACCATTATAACAGGACACTTGAACCCACAAATAAATGATAAAATTATTGAATAGTTGGAATGAGAGATCACTATCTTTATTATCCTCATTTGAAATAACATTCTCTTATTTCATTTTCAGATAACACTAGAAGGTACATGAGACCATTCATGGGTTAGGACATTCCTATTTTAGCCTTGACTTATATGAGCACTTTTCAGCTTGGCAGTTGTTTCTATGAGCGGCGGTCTCCTGGCACCTACAGGGGCCTGATACCTGGGCCCCAGCCCCAGACATTTCTGATTCAATGGGTCTTATGTGTGGCCAGGTTGTCTAGGTGTTTAATAGTGCTCCAACTGATTTTAATGTGCAGCCAAAGCTGAGAACCATTACTCTAGGTAATTCTAGTTCTTAAGTTTTTTTCTTAAATTTTTCTCTTTTTACCAGTTAGGTTGGCTCAAACAACCTGTTGGTACATTGTAATTATATATCCAAGTGTTTATCTTTGTCAACCAGCTATTCAAGAAAATTTGATTGTTTGTTCCAGGAACTCCATTTTGTAAGTGATTGGTTCCTGAAAGTTTATTATTCTCAGAAAAGGATGATTAGATTTTGTACAGAATATATTTTAGTTGATGAGCTTCTGTTGAAACTAGATGAAAGTAAATACATTTGAATGTTTTCAAGTATGCTGAGAATATTTTATTAACTTCCTAAGCAGAATTTTCAAAGGATTTTTTTATTCTCATGAGATCAAAGTATTACTTTACTTTTTTCTCCCTTAAAATTTTCACCCAAGTTTTAATCTCAATTTAAATCCAGCCTTGTATATACAGCCTTAAATTTGGTTTCCAATGCTATATAGATTCTTAAACCTTTGCTCTTGGTCAGCAAAAGTTAGTGAAGCAAATAAGATGGCTTTAATGTTTTTTCTACCACCTATAGTGATTGAAATTGAATCTCTAGAAATTGGATTACTACTCACCATATTTTACCTTTGACAGGGTTGTAGTAAAAAGTAACACCTTAAGTTAGTCATTCACACTTTAATCAAATGATTTAACCATTTTTAATATCTGCATTGCCTAGATTCTGTTGTACTGAAAAAAAAAATGGGATGTTGAAAGCCTTATGTGAAGGTCAGAGGGATAGACAGTATCCACCACCAGAAAACATTGGGAAAAGAGGAGAGTTTTAAACTGCAACAAAGGACATGAAGTTTGACAGATGAGAAACTGCTCTTCAAACAATGGTCTAATACATTAGGATAATCAGACAATTTATTGGTCTTTAAAAGCTTGAATGTGTTCTATTTGTTAATAGCCACATCCCTAATCCCAGATTCTATGGCTCCCACATTTCTTGAATATATAAGAGATCTAAAGTTAACATTTAATATCAATAATGCTTATAAACTTTGCCTTTTTATGTTTCTCCATTCCCTCCAACTTAAAACCATGTTAACCTTAATCATTCCTTTGATTACAAGTATTTACTGAGGCCCTGCCTCCCTGACTGTAAACTCTGGGGATTAATCAGGTACAACACTGAATTCTGATAACAAATAATTTTCTAGAGATGTTTAGTATTAAAAAAAATCAATAGAATTTTTCCCACTTTTCAGTGACCAAGTTACATAAATATTTTTGTACATTACTTCTCATATCTATTTTTGTTCAGCCTCAGTGCCTGGTGTTATTGATCAATCCCTCTTTGGGAAGTAACACACTGTCTCCATATTTGGACTCATTACAAATGCCCCCTTCTCCAGTCTGCAGCCAGATTAGTCTTCCTTAACCTTAGTGAGGTGACCAGCCCCTCCCTACTCCGACACCAACAGAGACTCCCCATTGACAGCAAAATGGAAGTTGTGTTTTGCCTACCCAACTAGTCAACTAAAGTCTTCCACAGTCTGAGCCCAAACAACTCTCTCAACTCCAGCTTCTACCATTAACCTATGCCTGGAAAAGTCTGGTGGGTTGTATAGTCCCAAATATATTTAAGTCCTCATTTTATCATTGAAGAAAATTTAAAAACACAAAAATATTGCTTTATTGATAAACTTTATCTTATTTTGATAAAATATTCAATGGTCAATTTTATCCTCTAATATTTAACCAATTTGCTTAGTTATACCTTCCCATCAATAGGCCTCTACTATGTATGATTTCATTTTTATTAAAAAATTATCTAATGTCATAAGTTTCATTCAAAGTTTGCACCTATCTTTCAGATCTGTCACTTAATCATTGTAGTCTCCTATCCTATAAATGTGGTTTTTCAAGCTTATCATATTTGTTTCTATCCATTAAAAAAACAACTTTATGCATTGTAAAGGTAGCTCTTTGTAATACAAAGATTTATAGGGGTTGAACATAGGGGCTACAATGTCCTTTTGCAGGATAATTTGGGGGAGAGAAGTAACCTTTTTTAGAGCATTTAGGATGGACCTTCTAATTTTACAAGGAGGCTTCTGCTTCCGTGGTTTACTTCTTATATCCCTTTCATCTAGAATGAATTTTTCATCACTAGCTATTGGCGTTCCACCATTTCTTCCCAGTAAAACTCAAATGTTAACATTTCCTTATCACAAAATCTAGAATAACTTGTCCATGCCTCCTCCCTTTGTCATTTACTCCATACTGGTATTGTAGCTATTTGTATAAGCATCCTCCTCCTCTATCAAACCCCAAGAACTTTATGGGAGGGAGGGCAAGAGGTGTAATGGCTATATTTTACTGATATATCTGATAAATGTGTAATGAATAAATGTGTACATAAGTAAAACATGTAATGTACTACTCATTATTTTTAGAGACAAAGGTCAGGGAAAATGTTGAATATTTATATGTCAAACAAAATATTTTACATGGATTGCTTTATTCAGTCCTCATGACAAGCTTGTTGCTTTTATCATCCTTACCTTAACTAGAGAGTAAGTGATCCACAGAAAAGTTAAATATTACACCTAAAGTCATCAGTTAAATAATACACCTTAAGTAATCTACTCCAGGTTTTCCTAACTCCGGAGCATGTGCTTTCCACTGGTCTTCCAGTCTCCATAGTTTATTTCCATTTTTGTAATTTCCAAACTCCTTTAGACAGAATGCAGCGTTTACTGTTTCCATGTTTTTTAGAAGCTCTTTATTTTTTTCATGTAAAGTAAGCTACAGACCTAGGAAGAGGTCTGATATCAAAACACATAATATGTAACTTTGAACTGCCTATGAGCTTCCTAAAGAATCCAAATAGATACTATCACAGCATATAATTCTATTAAACAGCTTGCAAAGCGTTGCAGAAGGATAGTTTGGGAGATTTTATATTTTCTCCCCCAAATAAAAGGCTTAAGACAAGACAACTACTACAATATGCCAAGTCTCAAGTATGCACTTTAGAGGAAAATAATTTATAATAAAATTTGGAAATGCTTTTGAGAAAATATAGAAAAATAGTCTTCTTAAAAACTTCTTCATTCAGATACTATTCTACACCTCAGCCATTACTGTTTGAAGTTTTTGAAATATTGCTGATGTTACAGCTTCTCTAGCAATAAAGATCCATGAGGCAATTAATGGGGATAACCACTAGGTGAGCTCGTAGTTAATCTAGACATAATGCCTGGAAGTTACTCCAGATAATGACATCCATTCTACCTTGTTCAGCACAACTCAGTAAATGGGCTCTTATTCTGCTGAATTTTGAGAGTGGTAACCCCACTTGTAGAGGGTCAGCCCTCAGGAATAACTGCCTAAACAAAAGACAGTTTCTGGCTTTCATCAAACTATTTAATCTCCACTGGCCTGGTGATGAGTCCTTGTGGCTTAAATCCAACATTGCTAAGAGCTAGCAGCTTGCCTGTCAGTTCATAATGAACTCACTTTTCTGGCTGAATGGGTTTATATTTTGCTAAGATGCAAATGATTGTGGAAGAGGTCACTTTATAATGTGTCCCTCAATCATCTCTCAAAGCCAGAGTTTCATGATGTATTAGAGAATGACTAGCACGAGCCTATGTGCCCGGCATTTGTGGGTCCTGATTTAGTGTGATGATATCTTTTCTGAAACCAAAATTGAGGTGAAATATGTATAAAGATAAAATTTATTTTTAAAGGGATAATGAATATCAGTAAGGGAGAAAGAAAAGAGAGCAGAGGCCTCTGCTCAAGTCTCTTGGGTCAAGATGGCAGAGTAGGTAAATGCTGTGCCCCTACCACCCCATGATCACATCAAATCAGAACTAAATTATAGAACCACCATCAATGAGAATCATCTGAAGATTAGCTGAACAGCAGTCTTATAACTATAAATATAAAGAAGCTACATTGAGGCTGTTCTGAACCTCTTTCAGACCCTTTTTCACACAAGCAGACTGTCTCAGCTTATGCTATTGACTTTCCTAAAATCTCCCAAAGGTCCTCAAACTCCACACAAACTACAGCTGGCCTTGACATGCAGTGTACCTCTTGCAAAGCAGACCCAATTCTAGCACTAGTGGCAGTCTGCTTAGCTTCACATAATAGCATCTCCCAGGGACCTCCAAACCCTGCAAAGGTGGCAACCAACCACAGATCACTTTTTAGCTCCTATCATATGGCCCCAGGCTGGACACACACCATGGCTGATCTTGGTTTGCACCAGAGCCCCTCTTAAGAGAGCACAGAACCAACATACCCAATGTCCAGCTTCAGATTATACCCAGAGTACCATGCAACCAGCTCCATAAATGAAACATCCAAGTAAGGACTCAGCAAGCATAGAACTCTGCTAAAGTAAATCCATCTCTGTGGGGTCACCTCATACCAATAGCATGCTTACCGTAGTCATGGCCAGTCCTCACAGCTAGTCAACATAAGGATCAATCCCACCCACTGACATGTCAACAGCTTCTTCAGTGATGAAACAGGACACTTTATAATAATAAAGGATTGATCCAACAAAAAAATGTAACTCTTGTAAACATCTATGCACCCAATTTAGGAGCACCTAAATATATAAAGCAAATACTGACATAGATAAAGAGATCAACAGTAATAAAGTAACAGTAGTGGATATTAACACTTCATTGATAGCAATGCATTGACCATTCTGACAGAAAATAAACAAGAAAACAGTGGCTTTACATGAATCATTGGACCAAAGAGTCTTAATTGGTATTTTAGGACATTCCACCACAAAGCAGCAGAATATACACTCTTTTGCAGTGCATATACCACATGTTCTAGAATAGACCACATGTTCAGCCACAAAACAAGTCACAATAAATTTAAACGTTTTTGATAACAGTGATATCAAACTAGAAATCAATGAAAGACAAGCTAAGAAACATAACAACACGTGGAGGCTAGATAAGATGCTACTAAACAGTGAATGAATTAACATGAGATCAAGGAAGAAATCAAAAGATACTTCATGACAAATGAAAATGAAAACACAAGGATCCAAAATCTACAGGACATGGCCAAAGTGATTCTAAGATGGAAATTCAGAAAAACAAGAAAAATCTCAAATATACTATCTAAATGAACACCTAAAGGAACCATAACAACAACAACAACAAAAAGAAGAGGAACAAACAAATCCAAAGTGGATAGTTGAAGGATGTAATAAAGATCAGAGTAGAAATAAACAAAATAGAGCCTAAAAAATAATTTAAAAGATAAATGAAACCAAGAACTGGTTGAAAAGATTTTTTAAAATCAAAAAACCCATCAAGAAAAACAGAGTCCAAGTAAATAACATCATAAATCAAACACTAGAGGTAACAAGAAATACAAATGATTGTAAGAAAATACTGTAAACAATAATAAACCAACAGATTGGACAACTGGAAGAAACACATACATTACTAAGAACATACAACCTTTCAAGGCTGAGTCAGGAAGAAATAGAAAATCTGAACAACTGACAACTGCTAACAAAATTGAATCAATTAAAAAAAAAAAAAAACTACCAACAAAGTCTTGGACAAGATGGCTCCATGGGTGCATTATACCAAACATTTGAGGAATTAACACCTAAACTTCTTAAACCATTCCAAAAAATTCAAGTGGAAGGAAAGCTTCCAAGATTATTTTATGAGTCCAGCATTACCCTGAATCCTAAACCAGACAAAGACATCACACAAAAAGGAAATTTTAAGCATTTGTCTTTGATGAATAAATGCAAAATTCCTCATTAAAATAATAGCAAACCAAATTCAGCAATAAAAAAAGAAGATCACACACCATGATCAACTGGGATTATTCATGGGATGCAAGTTTGGTTCAATATCCACAAATCAACTAACATGATACACTGCATAAACAAAATGAAGGATAAAAATAATATGATTGTATCAATAGATTCAGGGAAAAAATTGATAAAATCCATCATCCATTTATGATAAAAACTCTCAGCATGTTGGAGATAAAAGAAAAAACTCAACATAATAAAGACCATGTATGCCAAAACCATAGCTAACATTATATACAACAGGAAACATGAAAGTTTTTTTTCTCTAAGATCAGGAAGAGGGTAAGGATGCCGATTTTCAGCATTCATAGTCAACATAGTATTGGAAGCCTAATCACCACAAAGGGACAAGAAAAAGAAATAAAAGGCATATAAATTGGAAATGGAAAAGTAAAACTGTAATTATTTGCAGATGACAAGACAATATATAGAGAGAACCCTCAAGATTCCACTGAAAACTATTAGAACTAATAAATCAATTCAGTAAAGTTTCACAATACAAAATTAATATTCAGAAATTGGTTGCATTTTTATACACCAAATATGAACTATCAGAAGGAAAAGTTGAAAAAATAATCTCATTTGCAATAGCATTGAAAAGAATAATATATCTAGGAATAAATTTAATCAGAGAAGTAAGAGACATTCACTTGCAGAACTGTATACATTAGAGAAAGAAATTCAAGAAGATGCAATTAAATGGGAGAATATATGAATTCTCATGGATAAGAAGAATTAATATCATTAAAATATCTATATTTCCCAAATCAATCCACAGATTAAGTACAATCCCTAATAAAATACCAATGATACTTTTCTTAAAACTAGCATAAATAATCCTAAAACTTCCATGGAACCACAAAAAATCAAATAGCCAAGGCGATTGCAAAAGAACAAAGTTGAAGATATCATTCTTCCTGATATCAAACTCTATACCAAAGCTATAATAATCAAAACATGGTACTAATCACACAGGTACACAGACCAATGGAAAAGAATAGAGAGCCCCCAATTTAACCCACACCTGTATGGTCAACCAGTCTATGACAAAGGAGAAAAGAATATAGAAAAGAGTAAGACATTCTTTTCAATGAATGGTGTTGGGAAAATTGGACAGATACATGCAAAAAAATGAAACTACCAATTTTTTACACATATACAAGAATAAACTCTCAGTGAATTAAAGACTTAAATGTAAGACCCCAAACCATAAAGCTTTCGGAAGAAAATACAAGCAGTAAACTCATTGACATAACCTTTAGTAATATTATCTCAGATATGTCTCCACAGGCCAGGGACACAAAGAAACAAATAAATAGTGCTATATCTAACAAAAAGTTTTTGCACAGTGAAAGAAACCATCAACAGATCAAAAAGACAACCTACTGAATGGAGGAAGCTATTCACCCATGATATATCAGATAAGGTGGTTAATATATAAAATGTGTAATGATCTCATACAACTTCACATGCAAAAAAATAATCTGATAAAAAGATGTGCAGAGGACCTGAATGAACATTTCTCTAAAGAGGACATACAGATTTTCAAAAGACACATGAAATGGTACTCAACATCACCAGTCACCAGGGGTATGGAAATTAAAACCAAAATAACATATGTCTTTACACCTGTTAGAATAGCTATCACCACTAAATCAATAAACAACAAGTTTTGGCAAGAATGTGGAAAAAGGATACCTTTGAACACTGGTTGTAAATTTGTTCAGCCACTATGGAAAACAGCATGAAGTCTCCTCAAAAAATTAAAAATATATCTGCCATATCCAGCAGTTGTACTTCTGGGTATTTATCTGAAGAAATTTAAAACACTGATTCAAGAAGATATATGCACCCCAATATTCATTGCAGCATTATTTACAATAGCCAAGATACAGATAAAGATGATGTGGTGCATTATGTAATGTAATATTACTCAGCCACAAAAAAAGAATAAAATCTTGCCATTTGCAACAACATGGATGGACCTAGAGGGTAATATGGTAAGTAGAATATGTCAGACACAGAAAGACAAATATCATATTTCACTTATAAGTGGTATCCAAAAAGCAAAATAAATATACAAATAAAACAGCAAACTGACAGTGACCAGGGTGCAGGTGGGCGATGAGGAAAGAAGGGGAAGGGTCAAGTTAAAGAACGTCTATAAAAAACCCATGAACACAAAGTGGGGGGTCAGACTGAATGTGGAAGGTGGGGAGTGGGTAGGGCAGGGGAGAGTAATGGGGGAAAATGGGGACAACTGTAATTGAATAAAATAAATAAAACAGAAAAAAATTCACAGATACACAGAATAAATTGAAGCTTGCCAGTTGGGAGAGGGGTTGAGTGGTGGGTAATAAAGGTAGAGGGATTAGGAAGTACAAATTGGCAGCTGTAAAAATAGTTACAGGGATGTAAAATACAGCACAGGGACTATACTCAATGATATTGTAATAAACATGCATGGTTTCAGATGGGTATTAGAGTTATTGGGGTGATTAATTTGTAGGTTACGTAGACATCTAATCCCTATGTTGTATGCCTGAAACTGATAAAATATTGCATGTCAATTGTAATTAAAAAAAAAAAAAAAAGAAAGGCCTCCTGCTTACTGGCTTTGCAGAGGGTGGCCCTGTCACTCAGCTTCCACTCTCAGCATGCTTTTTACCAGAGCAGAAGCTATGTGAAGCCATAGCTACCCAAAAAAGTACCAGCTTATTCAATATTTGCCAACATTTGAGAACCTTTAAACTCTGTAATCTCAGATCTCATGCATTCATAATTATGATTTTATTATCTGTCAGTCGGGAGGTTACACGATATGAAAAAAATTCATCATAAAATGAGATCTTCATCACAATGATCCCCAATACACCCATAGTCCACAAAAATCCAAGGCTTATATTTGGGAGCTTGCTCTTTCTTTCTCTCTTTCTTTCTCTCTTTCTTTCTTTCGTTCTTTCGTTCGTTCGTTCGTTCGTTTGTTCGTTCTTTCTTTCGTTCTTTCTTTTCTTTCTTAGAAGTAGACACACTTTATAATTCCATACATGAAAACTTCTATAAAAATATCTGTAATGTTTTGAGTAGAATTTTCCAGACTCAGATCACAGTGTCTAGACCTTATTAGCTGTCTCCAAGGAAATATTTTCTCTTTGTAAAGATCCAACTGTCTCTATCCCTCCCCACCCCCAAGAACTCAGCAATCCCATTTCACTTTACCTAATTACATTTAGCAAATGCCAACTGAGAGTGGATTGCCAAAAACCCTTTGAAAGCACTTACACTGATTGGGCCAATAAGTCCATTTTGGTTTTTTCTGTAAGAGGCTCCAGTAGCACTAAGTTGTAATTCCATTGGAAACAGTTTTGTTAGACTTCATTGTGACAGTGGTCATATCGGTGCACATTTTTAAAAAGTATCAAAATTGGTGAATTTTTGTGTAGACATTTTAATATTGAAGATGTAAGAATATAAGCAACATTTTTGGCATATTATGCTTGATTATTTCAAAGGCAGTAAAAATGCAAAAAGATAGTGCAGTGTATGGAGAAGGCGTTGTGACTGATGGAATGTGTCAAAAGAGGTTTGAAGTTTTGTGCTGGAGATTTCTCACTGAACAATGCTCCATGGTCAGGTAGACCAGCTGAAGTTGATTGTTATCAAATCAAGACATTTATTTAGAGCAATCAGTGTTATACCATGCGGGAGATAGCCAGCATATTCAAAATATCCAAATCAATGAAGTTATTGGTGAAAATGAAAAATGTGTCTTTTATGAAAAATACTAAACTGACTTTTTGGCCAACACAGCATTTCTTACCTTTCTCTTCCCCAGCCTTGGGGATATACAGGTTCGAGTGGGGACCCTTACTGTCATTTCAGATGGACCCGCAGGTCCCTTTGACCTTAAGAGAACCCCCAATATCACTGCTACCAGCACCACCAGGGTGCTGAGTAGACATACAAATGTTCACTTCCAAGTTGTCTTAAACTCCTATTGGTGTGTTTTCTTAATGCCTTTAAGTGTTTCAGATTAGATCGCTCAGAAGCCAATTTTAATCTGGGTCCATTCTTCATATTAAAGCCTGACCCATCAATATGACTAGAGTGTGTGTGTGCGTGCGTGCGAGCATGTGTGTGTAGTTAAGATGAATGTTAGGCATCTAACTATATAACAAATGCCCTTTGGACCTTTGGAGAAGTGGCAAAGACATGGGAAGCAGGAAATTGTTTCTTCCTTTCCACATCCCTGGCTGGAGGCTGCCTGCCGCCCGTGTCCTTTGAGCCTCCATCATAGGCCAGCTGCCAGGTGGGGGCGCTGACGGTACCTGTGGCTCCTTTTCAGAGTTTATTTTTAATCATTTTAATTTCTCTCTTTAGCTCCTATAATTTGATTTATATGTCAGACCTAAAATAATTTTTTTCCTTAAATTAGAACTTGAGCATTATAAACTAGGTAGGACATTCTCTCTACAACCATTTTAATTTTATTAAGCATTTTTTAAAATTGTGGTAAAGTTCATATATCATAAAATTATCCATTTTAACCATTAAATGAGAGAATCCAGGCAAAATTCACATATAGTATAATTCTATCTATGTGAAATAAGTGAAACACCCATGATAGACAAACGCACAGAGGCAGAGAGTTGGTACATGGTGTCTGGGCAGGCTGGTTGGTGGGGTGGGTGGGGAGAGGAGGAACTGCTCATGGGCACAGAGGCCCCTCTGAGGTGACAAAAATGTTTCTGGACTAGGTAGGGGAGATGGCTACTCAGCATGGTGAAAGTACTAAATGTCACTGAACTGTACACATTGAAATGTTTGTTTTTAATGTAAATTTCCTCAGAGTATAAAAATGTATTCATATAGACAAGTTGTTTCCACCAAGCATCTAAGGAATGGCATGTGTAGAGCGAGAATGTGCTAAAGAGGTTAAACACATGGGTGCGGGTGTTAGACTTGTTTAGAGTGCAGGCTCTGCCTCTCCCTCGCTGTCTTCTCTGTGAAGTAGCAACATTTCTGATTCTTCCATCTCAGGCATGTCCTGAGATTTATTGAGAAATTTTATGTAAAGTGTCCATCAAAGAGCTTGGCACTTACTGGGTATCTAATTAATAGTAGATATTACTGTAAAATAAATAGAATACAAATTTGGAGACAGGGAGTGAGATGTCTCCTTGCTAGTGAGCACAATCCAAGACGGAGCTGGGCTCTAGAGGCAGGGCAAAGCAAAGACAGGGAGCGGGGAGGGAATCAGCATGGCAGGGCAGTGTGAGGCATAGTTCAGACCATAAATATTCACAAACATAAATTGATAGTCACCCACACTAAGAGTCAAAGAGTGTAAGGAAGGTGGTTTTGCTCAGACCTGAGGCATCCCTCTGTGAATTGGCGATGGTACTCCATTTCAGCTTCTCTCTCCACAAGAAGGAATAACAACCACCACACACCTGGCAAAGTTGTTGCCCTCAGGTAAAACCGACCAGGTGAGAATGGCCTTGCAAGGTACTGACTCAGTTTAATTGTCCTGACAAACTCTAGAGACTTGGCTGCCAAATATTAGGCCAGAGCAGAAGTTCACTTAAAAACTCAGAACTTCTGTTTACTTAAAAACAAGATCAGGGTTAGACACCAGAGTCTGGCTACTCTAGCAGCTTATGATGGTAGACATCTTTGATGTGCAGGCTGCAGTAGCATAGGAATTAGTGATCAGCAGGTGTTCACACTACTGAGTATAAATAAGAACAGGAAAGGAAAGTGGACCTCTACTATGTTCCTTGTTTCCACAAAACCATTTTTAAGACTTTGAAAACACTATAGTTTCTCCTCAAACAACATCAAAGTATACAAGTAAGAAAACTAAAAGTGCATTTATCCACTTGAATTTCTAAACCTTGCAATTGTCATTGGCAGATGAAACAAAGCTCTGTGAACTTTAGCTCAGGAATTCTTTTTTTTTCCCTTTGCAGCAAGAAGCCAAAACAACATCAAAGCACACCTCCCCAACAGAAGCCTCTGACCTTAGCCTACGATGGAGACTTAGATATGTAACCTGAAAGAGAAATCCAAATGTAGACATCAACTGCCTTAACTGCTTTCTCTTTTGTAGCTCTCAGACTTCTCAGTTTTTTGAGGAATCTCACAGTGTGATATATTAGGCAGAATACAAATATTGCAAAAGTAATATTGCCTCAACTTCACTTGGACATGGAGTCAAGGATTATTTGGTCTGCCATTTTGAGTTCAAGTTTTTTGTGGGTGTGTGTATTTTTTTTATTTTCCCAAGGGAACTGAAAACCCTTCTCTTCCTGTTTGGAAATGGGAGGAAGAACAGATGATGGAGTTTCCACAGACTTGAGTTAACTGTATCTTCAGCAGCATGATGACAATCCAGAGGAAAGTCCAATCAAGGCACTTACTGCAAATGCGAGTCTGACACTGCGCTGTTACGCACTATATTAGTGCAAGTCTTTATTCTTTCCATACTTCAACACTGAGTTTTCTAGAGTTTACATAACTTCAAAGACTTTCAAATTGGATTATTTTCATGAACACAGAGAGAATGGGTTGTCATTTCAGAAATTCTCTGAGTTTTTAACCTTTAAATGTTGTGTTTTGTTTTGTAGCTAGGGGATGATGGCACTTCATGGATTGCATTTATTGAAAAAAAGGAGTGTGCGTAATTGATGGAATAGATGAAAGCTAGTGGTTTCTAACTGAAATATGTACTGAATGTTGGGGTGTACAAATGAAGTAGGTGGTTATATTGGAGAATGAGGTAGATTATTTAATTATTAAAACTACACTTTCACAAAAACTTAGCAACGTAGATATAGAATTAATCACACAGTTGTAATTCAGTTTAATGATGACCAACTCTGCCTTTGTAATTTCAATTTTCTTATCCAAAAATTTATAAATTCTTTTTTTGAATTTAATTATCTGACCTCATTTAATAAACATCAAATGCCAATCCTGTTTATAGCAAGTCTTGCTTTTATAAGGTTTCAATAATATCTAAAACACATTAAAAACCTGAAACCATTTTATGAAGATAATTGTTTGTAATTGTAGATGTTGAAAGTAAGAAGGTGCCATCTTGTGGTATTGACTTGTATTTCTAACAAATAAAGTACTCAAGAGACTGAGAAGATAACTGTTTTATATTTATTCACTTCTGAAGTACCCTTACTTTGATAAAAACAGTTTTAATAAGTTTCCCTGTGTTGTGATTTTAGAGATTGAGAGTTGAAATCACTGACAGAAAAAAAGGAATCTTACCCCGCATTCTCAACACCATTTTGTATACTGTGAAATAGAGTCAACCACAACTACACAGAGTAGCTTCTAAGGAGTATTTAAAGTTTAGTCAGTATTAGAACAAACAACTGTAATAAGGCAAATGCAGGTATGTAAATGACCTGAGAGACCTCAGAAAATGGAAATGTTAGCAATATGATACAATGAGTGAGATATAGGATGTTTGTATTAATAATATGGCTTCCATTAACCATTTATCACTTAAATGGTTAAATCAAAAGAGTAAATGAAAAGATAATTTCTGTCAATAGTGTAGTGGAGGAAACAACTCCTAGATGCCTTTTTATTAGTTTACTTCAGCTAAATTTTCAGTACTGTTTATAGCAGTTCAAGAGATCCTGCCTTGGAGATCAAAGCCTGACTGTGCCCTTCACCATCTGTATGATACTTACCCTACAAGAATTGCAAAATAGCTATCCCTCTGTTGTCTGACGCACAAGATAAAGATAATAAAATTATTTCCTCTTAAGGAAGACAATGATGTAAAATTGAGTTCCAGTTCAAGATGGTGAAGTAGGAGAATCTGAATCAACCTTCTCCTGCAGACACATCAAATATATGGCTACATATGGGACAATTCTGTACAAAAGAAACTCAAAAACTAGCTGAGCAACTCTTACATATCAAACAAATGAAGAAAAATATACATCAAAACAGATAAAAAAGGCTGAGACACAGTCTCACCACGGACCTCACTCTCAGCAGAGCAGTCCATAATTGGAAGGAAACACAATGCCCCGTGATTCTTTGAGGAGCAGAGGGTCTGAACCCAATACCTGGCAACCAGAATTTTAAGACCTGCACCTGAAAGATGACACCCCCAAACACTAGCTTTGCAAGCGAAAGGGTCATGTATCAGAAAACCCACTAGGCTATAGCAAACTGAGAAACGGTGCCTAAAGGGCATAAAAGGACTCACCACAGCTACCCACCCCTCCATGGTACAGCTCAGAGGCAAGAAAGAAACACCCAGTTTTCCTATGAAAGAAGCTTACTAACATCTTCAGAGCCATAGCTTGAGGGGCAGACTTCTAATTAAACATACATCTAGAAGCCTGACTGTAATCACCATCAGAGACTAGGGAGGCTGGTGGGTACCATCTTTGGCTCTCCCTGTGCCCAAACCCAGGTCACCAGTATCCCCAAGAAAGAACCTTGGGCACACATCTGGCATGTACATCAGAATGAACTAATTGTTTTGGTTTGAGCTTAAGGCAGAAGACCGAGAATGTGATTTTACCAAAAAAAAAAAAAAAAAAAAAAAAAACCCTTCAATAATATATATACGTCTTTAGGTATCTGTAATAATTTTGTCCCTTAAAGGTAATACAAATATAGATCATTTATGCTCTTTCCAAATCTGATCTGAAAAATATCATAAACTCAGTATTCAATCCTTTGCCTTTATCTCATAGGTTAGAGTATCATGTGTTTATCTGTTTATCTTTTCTGTTATCTTGAAAATGATCTGAAATAAGTAATGCTAGTACTGAGAAACAAGCTAGTACATCTTAGAATCAGTGCACAGTAATCACCTACCGTGGTTTTTCAACTGTATAGATCATACGACTTTTCGTACTCATGGTGTTAGCAATAAATACTTTACCTTATTCTAAATAATAATAAGTGTAAGATAATTAGTACTAATCACATGTCAAAATACAATAAATATTACCTACAATTAGTATTACATACCATATCAGCTGCTACCCTTAGCCCTTTCAAGTTTTTCATTTATTATAGATTCAACAATTATCCAGGTATTGAATTGGTGTTTATATATTAAATTTTTAACAGCCATGTCTTGAGTACAATAATTCTGAAATATTCAAAATATTTTTATTCCAATTAATACATATTTTTCAAATATAACAATTAATACAGATTTTGTTAATTCATTCCAACAATACCTATTTATTAAATATCTACCATGGGCAAGGCACAGTGCTAGGAGGTATACTTTTGATTCAGTGAAATATGATTTCTTCTCACTTTTACCTTGCTTGAAAATTATAACACATACATCCAAAGATTTGAGACCTTCACTCCTCTGGAGCAAGCCAAGTAGACAGATGTGATGCAAGTGAAAAAGAATTTTCCATAGGGTGATTGAGATTCTAATTGTATGCATGAAGTCTATGAACTCTTTTTCTTAGGAGAGCATATTGCTTCAACAGTAAACACATTTTCAACATGGGTAGCTCTTATAGTCAGAGACTACGAGTAGGAAGTCCTAAGGAGTGAGTGTGACTTGGTGTTGCTACCAACCACTGACCCTAAGAAGTTGCCCACATCACCTCTCATGCTGTGTAGAAAAGAGACTAAATAAAATACCAGTTGCTTTCCCCCATGAAGGTATATGTGTGCAGCCAAAGTTCCAGAACTAGCTTACAGAAATATTTAGTTTGACATCCAAAGATTTTTATATTTTTAAATTAGTTGCAGTCACATGGATTTGATCCCTGGCCAGGGCATATACAAGAATCAACCAACAGATGCATAAATGAGTGGAACAATACATTGATATTTCTCTCTCTCCCTCCTTCCTGTCTTTCTAAAAAAAAAAAATTTAAAAAGGTCAATATATGTATATTTTTAATAAAATAAAATTAAGAAACTTTACACAACAATTTGGATACCTAGCTTTGCTTGAAACATAGAAAATCTGGTAACAAATGCTTCAATCTTTTATGGTAATAATTTGCTAAAATTGAATATTAAATGCCCTTTTTAGGAATGACATTCACTCTCTACTCATTTAAGTATTTATTGAATATCTACTATGTTCTGGACACTACACTAGGTGATGAGCAACATCAGACCAGCTCACTGCTCCCATGACATTTATATACCTATAGGCAGAGAGAGGGGAAACAAGCTTGGGTACACACACACACATAAAACATGTTAACATGGTTGATGCATGTTATTAAAACTACACAGGACAATGGGACAGAAAGTAATGTTGCTCAAATACCTCCTTCTCAGTCAAGCATTTCCCAGTGATCACTTAATACTGTAATCCAGGAATCTTCAAATTACAGTTCATTGGCCAAATAAGCCAACTGCATGTTTTTATGGAGTTTTACTGGAATGCAGCCATGCCCACTCATTAACTTATGCCTAAGGCCGCCTTGGTGCTACAATGACAAGGGTGAACAGTTGCTACAGAGAGCCTTGGCCTGCAAAGCCTAAAATAATACCTGACCCTTTACAAAAAGTGTCTGACTCGATTCCTGCTGCTACTCTCAACTTTTTCAACTTCCCCAACTTTGTTTTCATATTCCTATTATCTCTAAAACAATTTTATTATACACCTTTATTTTATAGCTATTGTCCATTATCTCTTGAATTAAGTCATTAATACCATGAGGGCAAGGATCTTAATTTTGTTCATATATGTCTCTAAAATTTTTGGAATATGGTAGGTACTCAATATTTGCAGAATAATTGAATGAGGGTCAAGAAATAAGTAATACACAGCATACAACCACGGAAAGCATGGTGAGGAATTTGGATTTTATTCTAAATTTATGTGCAGCTACAGTGGGTGTTTAAACAGAGGAGTGACATGATGTGAGGCAGGCCAGCATTGTCACATGATTTACACTCCTTGCCCTGGACCGAGGAAGCCCATTCATCTGTGTTCCTTACCTGGTCTGTGCTATGGGCCTTAGTGCAGCGAATACTCCATGACTGAGAAATAATTATGGTGATGGAATCTCAAAACAACAGTCTTCACTGACTCCACCTCAAATGTTCCTCTGGGGGCAGAAGCCCAGGAAAAGATGTGTTTACTGGCAAGAGCTGCATGATACTCCAATAACATTAACTGGCAAGCTCAAAGATTTTAAATCAGATTTTATGGAAATTTTGTAATGTTTAGATATTACATTTGCTATAATGCTTATAAGTTGTCTTTTGAGAAATATATGTGAAGATATTATAGTAACAAAAGTAACATAAGACCCAAGACTCAGTTTACCAATCTGTACACTAGAGTGCACTGGTGTGTCTGTGGGTTATGGGTGCGCTGAAATATCAATTTTCCTCTATGCTTGGGGTTATTTAGGCAAGGCCTCATTCATTTATCCAGATGTTATAGAATTATTATCATTTTAAATGAATGTGATAAAGTGGACCTGCATTGAACAATCATAATTTGTTAATCATTGTTTTCCAAAACAGAAGAAAAATCATTCCATTGTGGCTATTGCTAAAATTATTAGTCTCCTTGAGACAATTTGACCATGGTTTCTTGAGTTTATTTCTATTTCTAATAAAGTTACAAACTAGGAAAAGCATATATAAACAATAATATAATCAATGCATGGGAAGACTAAACAAATATCATTTGGGGGACTAAGGAAAGGCTCAGGAAAAAAATTGAATTTGGGCTACACTCTGAATAATGAAGGATTTTGATACATAGAGGGCAAGATTACTGCTAATTGGCTTGGCATTGCTGCCCCAGAGATTTAGATAATTTTCACATTCTGTGGAGTAAGGACCAAGGCGAGGACAATTTTCACATTGTTGCTCCAAGAATCAATAAACCTAAAGTGAGATGTATCAATTACTTCATTAAATAGTGTGAAAAGTTTCTTTATTTACACACCCTTTTCATTGGGCTGAATCACTGGAAGTCTTCATACAAAAGAGCTTTTATCCCATGTCCACAATAAGCAACCTCATCAATCTCACACCAGAAGTAGGAATTGTGGAAAGCACATCATGGTACTCAGATATGTCCTATAAACAACCCCTGCCTCAGTGCATTGGTGATTGGAGACTAGGGACCTGGAGAAGCTTAGCCACTGTGTAGCATGGACCTGAGGCTGCCACAAAAGAATGCTAAAAATTACTGTTCAGATTCTTTCATCTATAGCAAAATGAGATAATAACAATGATTCAGTACAGTATCTTCCCTTGGGTAGAATGACAGGGTGGGACAAGCCAATGAGGCTAATCACCTCCAGAGGAATGGAGAAGGTACCATTAATGGGGGAACTTTAAGGAGGGAAAGGTAGAGAAAGAGATGAGCTAGTGAAAAGTTTCAAGTTCTCCTTTCTGTGCCCTTGGTGACAAAAGATAAGCAATATTCACCGTCCTCTTGGAGGCTGCAAGGTGGGGATGGCCCAGCTCCATGGAGCTCCATGCACCATTAGCGGCACAATGGGGTTTGCCATTTTTCCAATGTTGTCTAAGTGAACATTTCCATTGATTAATCTGGCCCTGTGTATTATACACCAGAACCAATTCATTTAGTCCATGTCCTCCTCCAAAAATGAGTCAACTGAGTAAACTTGTAATTAAAGTTTAGAGTTTTAAAAAGTATACCTAGATAGAAATTTTAAAATAGCATGTCTACATTAGTCATTTTTAAGGACACAAAGTATTTCCATAAATCGATAAGGAAAAAAAATTCAGTTTAAGAAAAATGACAAATCCCATGCCTCTTTTCAAGAAAGTTTAAGACTTTGCAACTAATTTGTAGAAATCCTTAGCAGGGATATGCATAGTACAGATACACTGTGCTAGATTTATTTGAATTCAACTCAAACACAAAATTGGTTTTCCTTTCCAGCAGTTTTCTGAAATGTACATTACAGCATTGTTTAGTTAAACCAGTTATGACAATTGAACCTCTGAAATGTTAAAATCTGCATCCAGCCTCTAAGTGTGTTGATCTTGCTTCTTAGGTAGAACAAATTTCAATCCTCTTTATACAGAAAACTAAGATGAATAGATATTTGTGTAATGCATATGTTAATTAAAGCACACCATTCCTGGGAGCTGGTGAACAAGGCCATATTACTGTATGTATTTTAAGGAAGTCATTCAGTCATATTGAATTCAGAAGCACAAGTCCGAATGGTATATTGCTACAGGCTATAAAGTGACATGTACTAATAATATATTTAAAAGATAAAGAAAGCCATGCTTTTAAAAATAAATTTGGATGTTTTAATGCAATAGGATGTGGTTTTCATCAAATATGGTCATGCTGATAGTCACTAAGACCTCATTATCTCTGGATTTGACAGATTTTCTTCATAACTATCACCATCTCATGGTTGATGAGTTTAGATTAGCACAAAGGATTAGGGCTTTTTTTTTTTTTTTCATTTGAACTGAAAATTATGATCAGAGTCTTTCACTGCTCTTGTCACTAGTAAACCACAGGCTTACATCTCAAGGGACAAAACCTGCTGTGCCCCAAAGCAGCTACCCTTTTCTGTCAGTCCAAATCACATAGCAAGCAATAACTGTCCCATAAACACAGTTTGTCAAAAGGCCTCTGGGCTTCAGGCAGTCGTTGCAGCACATGCTCACTAGCTCACTTGTCCTTCATCTGGTCTTTGTTTCCAGTTCCTAAATTTTGAGATATTTTTTTCAATTATTGTTCATTCTGGTTCTATTGTTGTCCCTGTCCCCAATTAGCCATCCAGCTTTGTGGGTTCAATTGCCTACAAGCTCACCCACCCTCAGACCAGGATGACCTTGCTTGTTCTTCCACAACCAGCATCCAGTCAGTGCATTCAGTTCTGTTTTGAAGAGTAAATTTTCTGACAAATATGCGTGTTTCCATGCATAGAAAAAACATGTATGATCACAATTGTAAATATAAATTAAAAGGCAAAATGACATATACCTTTGAAAATTTTTGAAAAAATGTGCCATAGGGGACAAACAATATGAAAGTTTGGGTTTTATTTTTTTCTAATTTTTATTGTATTTTTCCATTACCATTTAACTCCCTTATCTCTCTCTGCCCTGCAATCACCACATTCTAGTCCATGTCCATGAGTCCTTTTTCCTTTTTGCTTGATCCCTCCACTCCCTAACCTGCCCCCTGTTTAGCTGTCATCCTGCTCTCTTTCTTTGAGTTGGTCTCTAGTTTGCTTCTTAGTTCAGTTTGGTTGGGTTTTTAAAAGTTACTACAAATAAGATAATCTTCTGGAAAGACTGATTAAGAGAAAAAGAGTTACAGATAAAAAATATAGAGAATTAAAAAATGGACATATTGAATGGTATAGTGCATGAAAAGTAATAGGACTAACATGATCAACTTCCCAAAAATAAAATTTACAGATTACATAAAATTTCCAGAAAAATAAAAGTCAAAAAGAAATTGAACACCTGGACAGATTTTTTAATATTTAAGATATCCAACTGATAATTAAATATATCCCTACAGAAGAAAGAACTAGCACAGATAGTTTTGTAAGTAAGTTATAGCAAACATTCAAAAAGTAATTTCAAATTATAATCACAAACATTTATACAGAACTGTTAGAAGAGACAAAACTTTCCACATCAAGGTTAGCATACCATTCATAGCAAAATAATAAAAGACTGCACAGGTTATGAAAACAATTAGTCAGTTTAATAAGTGTTATTCAGAAGAAAATATTAACAGATTTAAACTAGCAAAATACATTATAACTATTTGGAGATACATCAAAGAATATAAGATTGATTATCTAATGATAAGCCAAAGTAATGAAGCAAGAAACTATTTTGATCATCTCAATAAATACTGAAAGATAATTTGATAAAACAACTCATGACAAAAAATCTTAATACAAGAAATAGAAGAAAAATACTAACTTGATGATATTAGCCTCCAAAATGTCTCCCAATGTTCCTTACCTCCTGGTATTCGTGCACTTATGTAACTCTTCCCCACACAGTATTGGGCTGATCTTGGAACCCAATAAGATAATGTGGAAATAACAGCTGTTATAGAAATATTTTGGTATCTTCCTTACAGTCTTTTGGGTTGCTAATTCTAAGAGAACTCAGCTACTAGATTGTGAGGACAATCAAGAAATCTGAAAGGTAAGTCCATGAAGAAAGGATCTGAAGCCTCCACCCAACATGTACCAACTAGCACACCCTATGTATGAGCAATTTCGGAAGCTGATAATTCCGCTCCGGTCTTTCAGATGACTACAACTTACTGCATCCCTGGCTGATATTTGACTATTAACTTCAGGAGAGATCCCAAGCCAGCATCATACCCTGACACTGCTCTCAGATTCTTTATCTATAGATAATATATGTTTGTTGTTGTTTGGAGTCACTAATTTTTAAAGTAACTTGTTATGCAGTAATGTATAACTGAAAAACCTGAAAAATATTTTAAAAACTTATAGAATTCTTAATAAACAGTAATGAAATATTAAAATACTTATATTTAATAAAAAATAAACCAGGGAATCCTGATATCACCATTTGTTTATAATGTCATATATTTAGAAAGTTTAGCCAGCTCAATAAATTGGGGATAGCATTTCCTATTGAAGCCTCTGGTTTGAGAGGAGGCGGGCCTTTTACTTTCCCTATGATGGTGTGAGCTCATTCACTGATATCCCAAAATAGGGTCATCTGGCAAAAATGTGATTTTGCCTGCTATGTTCAAGGCTCCCATTTGACTAGCTATTGTGAACTTTGCTCATAATAGCTCACCAGCTTGTGTTAAAACAAGAGCCCTATGCCATCAGTGCATCAGTGTGCCAGCAAATCAGTGCTGAGTCCTGGGGTACTGGCCGAGCTGGAGTTTGAATTCCCAGAGTTTGAGATGGTGGATACTCATGTTCTTAACAAGGTGTTTCTGGAAATATGTGTTATGGTGGCCACATGTTTTCACCAACCACAACCTGGCACTGTTGGCCCCACGGAGTGAACACTACATGGAAGCATATGCTATCTGCTCTACACTGGGCACCTTGCCTTACCATGGCAGATTACATCTAAAGGTCATTGTGTAGAGGAAGCTCCTGAACTTCCTTTTGTGGTTAAAGATAAAGTTGAAAACCATGAAAAGATTAAGAAAACTGTCTAGCTTCTTTAGAAACATAAGCCTGATGTAATAAAAAGGTTACTGCCTCTCAGCAAATGAGAGTTGGCAAAGGCAAAACAAGAAGCTGTCATTATATCCAGTGCAAGGGACCTGGCATCTTCTATGATGAAGACAAGTGTGGCAAATTGAACATTTTGAAACTTACCCCTAGTGGGCATGTGGGACATTACTGCACTTGGACTAGAAGTGTCCTTCGTAAGTTAGATGATTTTTATGGCACTTGGCATAAAACTGTTTCCCTCATAGTAGCTGCAATTTCCCCATGCACAAGATGCTCAGTTCAGACCTTAGCAGAATTTGGAAAAGACCAGAATCTAAAGAGCCCTGCAAGCACCATGCAACATGATTAATCTCAGAGTCCTAAAAAAGAATTCCCTGAAAATCCTGGAATCATGTTGAAGCTGAACACATATGCAAAGACCATAAGCTATAATGCTGTTTTTGCCAGATCAATAGTCCAAACTCCAGGTTGATAAAGCAACAGCATCACTTGAAAACAAACCAAGTAAGAAGCGGGGTCCAGGCAGGAAGCCTGTTGCAGAGAAGAAAAGAAAAAGCCTTTGGTTGGAGTAAAGACTGTAGCCACCAAGAATCTAGCTGCTGAAAAGAAGCCAGGAGAAAAGAAACACATTCAGAAGGAAAGAAACCTGTTGCATAAACTTAAATCTGTTTAGTTCATAAAGACCAAATCATGTTGGAAAATTTATTTTGAACAAAGACCTGATCAAAAAGGCAGTGAAAAACAAAAACAAACAAAAAGATGCAGGGAGGGGGCATTTATAAAGATTGTGAAAGACAAAAAAAAAAAACCTAATTATTTACAGATGAAAATGTGTCTCAATAAATAATGCAAAAGAATTTACAAACTATTAAAATTAATGAGAGTTTAGTAAGTTAGTCAAATAGAAAATTAAAATATTGATATTTATTGCAATTCTATATACCAAAAACAAATAGTTAGAAATTCAATAAAAGATGCCACTTGAAATAATAAACCTCCCCCCAAAAAATCACAGGGAGTAAACTCAAGAAAGGATGTATATAACTTTTCTGTAGGATGACATTTTATTAGAGGCAATAAAGAAAACTTAAATGGGAGATGTGCTAGATGCTTCCATTTTGTTTCCTCCCCAGACCCACTCTGAACTCTTCACCAACTCTTAAAGACTGGATTTATGGACTATTTTGATGGGCTCCCTTGAACTCTGAATTCTGGTAGGCATCATCCAATGAGAGATACTGGCAGGCAATCAGAACATACAGAGTATTTGTTCAATCAACTGCCTCCCTCTGGATTGCAATAAATTGATTACATTCTTCTAATAAAGGCTAAATCTTCTGTCAAGTTTCTCTCTTGTACAATTAGAGGTTCTCTCCCTGGCTTATAGTACCTACTCCCTCTGTGTCTCTTCCTTTGCCCCTTTGGCATGAGAGGGATACTGGGTTGTGGCTGTTAATTTCACTTAATCTGCTCATTTATTTAAAAATGCTTTTATTAAACTCAAATCAACTGTTTTAGTAGGCCACTTCTTTCCCGCTTAAACCCAGAGTGATAAAGTAATTTGTACAAGAGTGACCTCAGGAAATGGGACTCTAGCATTGCATTGCTCAATGTTTATGGAGAGCAAAAATTACTTTCTTGCTCTGTATTGATGGCATTCACTAGATTCACAATTAACTAGACTAACACTGGTAGTACAATCTTATAGAATGCAAACAGAGCAAGACATTGAGACATCACCTGTGGCATGTCATTCTCATGATGACAAAAGTGATTACTTAATTGATATTTATAGAACATTTATAGAACATGATGCAAGAAAGCATGAACCAGCAAAGGAAAAGTTAAAGGCCCTGAATGGCAACTCAGAACATGGGTGCAAAATATTTGTATGGCAGTTGGTTTCTCAGGACAGTTATGGGTGAGACTTAAGCCCAAGGCTTGATTGTAATTTGTGAGTGTATCTTACACTAAAATAAGGCCACTGGTCTTTGAGTAGTGGGACCATAAGAAATGGGACTGGGCATTTGAGCACACAGAAATAATACTGTGAACTTTAAATCAAAAAACACCCCTGGAATTCCTTTGCCAATAAAAATGCACCTTTTACCTTTTTTAGGGAAATTAGCTATTTTCTTGCATGAAAACTTTAGAAAATTGTATCACAGAAGATCCAATCTTTCCTCAGGATCAAATACCATCAATACTTGTTTCCTGTAGGCTTATAGGACCAGTTGATAAAATATATATAAATATATATTTATATAATATATATTATATACAAATATATATTATATATAAAAATATATAGAGAGAGGGAGGGAAAGGAACACAGGTACAAAGGAAAAAAATGGCAATGAATAAGTACCTATCAATAATAACCTTAACAGTAAATGGATAAAATGCTCCAATCAAAAGACAGAAGGTAGCTGAATGGATAAGAAAACATGACTCACATATATGCTGGATCATGTTTTCTACAAGAGACCCCCCTCGGAACTAAAGATATACACAGACTGAAAGTGATGGGATGGAAAAAATATTACACACAAATGGACATGAAAAAAGAAAGCTGGGGTAGCAATACTTACATCAGACAAAATAGGCTTCAAAACAAAGGCAATAACAAGAGAGAAAGAAGGTTACTTCATAATACTTAAGGGAGTAGTACAACAAGAAGATATAACACTAGTAAACATATATGCACCCAATACAGGTGCACCTAAACATACAAAGAAAATCTTGAAGAACTTTAAGAAGGAGATAGACAGAAATACAGTCATTGTAAGGGATTTTAACACCCTACTATTAACAATGGATAGATCTTCCAAACAAAAATATTTCAGCTTGAACAATATTCTAGATCAAATGGACTTAATTGATATTTGTAGAACTTTTCACCAAAAAGAAACAAACACACATTCCTCTCAAATGCACATGGATCACTCTCAAAGATAGACCACATGGTAGGACTAAAACAAGCCTTAAAAATTCAAGAAAATTGAAATAATATCAAGCACCTACTTAGATAACAACAGCTTGAAAGTAGAAGTCAACCTAAAGAAAAAACTCAAAAAATTCAAATCTATGGAAGCTGAATAGCAGGTTATTAAATAATTAATGGGTTAACAATGAGATCAAGGAAGAAATCAAGTATTTGGAAACAAATGAAACGAACACAACAACCCCAAATCTATGGGACACAGGGAAGGCAGTCCTTGAGAGGGAACTTCCTAACATTACAGGCCTACCTAAAGAAGATAGAAAAATCTCAAATAAACAACCTAAATCTACCTCTGAAAGAACTAGAGGAACAACAGCAAACAAAAGCCGGAGCAAGCAGAAGAAAAGGAATAATCAAGGTCAGAGCATAATTAAGTGGCATAGAGACTAAGAAAAAATTCAAATGATCAGTGAACCCAGAAGTTGGTTATTGGAAAAGATAAACAAAATTGATGAACTGTTAACCAGATGAGAGAGGGGAAGAGAGAGAGAGAGAACCTGAATAACGAAAATGAGAAATGAAAATGGAGAGATAATAACTGATACCACAGAAATACAAAGGATTATAAGAAATTACTAGGAACAACTATGTGCCAAGAAATCAGACAATCTGGGAAAAATGGTTAAATTTCTAGAAAGATACAATTTTCCAAAACTGAATAAGGAAGAAGCAGAAAACCTGAATAGACAGATAACAACTAATAAAATTGAATCAGTAAACAAAAAACTACTGACACAAAAAAGTCCTGGACTAGATGGCTTCACAGGCAAATTTTACCAAACATTCAAAGAACTAACACCGATCCTTTACAAACTCTTCCAAAAATTTAAGAAGAGGGAAGATTCCCAAACTCTTTTTAAAAGTCCAGTATAATTCTAATCCTAAAACAGGTAAAGACACAACAAAGAAGAAAAATTACAGACCAATATTTCTGATGAACATAAATACAAAAATCCTCAACAAAATACTATCAAACTGGATACATTGATACATTAAAAAGTTCATATACTATGTTCAAGTGGGATTTATTCCAGGACTGCAAGGATGGTAGAATATTTACAAGCCAAAAAATGTGATATATCATGTAAACAAAATGAAAGACAAAAATCACATGATCATATCAATAGATGCAGAAAAAGCATTTAATAAAATCCAGCACCCATTTATGATAAAAATGCTCAGCAAAGTGGGAATAGAGGGATGATAACTCAACATAATAAAGGTCATATATGAAAAACTATTGCCAACATCATACTCAATGGGCAAAAACTAAAAGTGTTTCCCTAAGGTCAGGCACAAGACACTGTTGTCTGCTCTCACCATTCTTATTCAACATATTCTTGGAAGTTCTAGCCACAGTGATCAGACAAGAAGAAGAAATAAAGGCATCCAAATTGGAAATGAGGAAGTATAATTGTCATTATTTGCAGAAGACATGACAGTCTACATGGAAAACCTTATAGGCTCCACCCAAAAACTGCTTGACCTAAATAAGGGAATTCTGTGAAATAGCAGGATACAAAGTCAATATTCAGAAATCAATGGCATTTTTTGTACACCAACAAGGAACCATCAGAAACAGAAACTATGAAAAAGAATCTCCCTTATGATGGTAACAAAAAAATTAAGTACCTAGGAATAAACTTAACCAAGGAGGTAAAAGACCTGTACTCAGAAAACTGTAGAACACTGAAGAAAGAAATTGAGGAAAATACAAATAAATGGAACCATATGCCCTGCTCATGGTTTGGAAGAATCAACATCATTACAATGTCTGTAATACCCAAGGAAACCTATAGATTCAACACTATGCCTATTAAAATACCAATAGCATATTTCACAGGCCTAGAACTAATACTTCAAAAATCTATATGGAAGCAAAAATGACCCCAAATAGTCACATAATCTTGAGACAGAAGAACAAAGTTGGAAGGATAACAATACCTGATATCAAACTATACTACAAGACCACTGTAATAAAAAAAACTCTGGTGCTGACATAAAAACAAACACATAGAACAATGGAACAGAATAGAGAGCCCAGGAATAAATCCACATCTCTTTGGTCAATTAATATTTGACAGAGGGGGCATGAACATACAATGGAGTAAAAACAGCATCTTTAATAAATGGCATTGGGAGAACTAGAATGGTACATGCAAAAAAAAAAATAAATAAAACTAGCCACCAACTTACAACATATACCAGGATAAATTCAAAATTGATAAAAAAATACTTAAATATAAGTCATGATGCCATAAAAGCCCTAGAGGGAAATATAGGCAGTAAAATTCAAGATATTGCACATAGCAATATATTTGATGATATGTTTGCTAGGGCAAGGGAAATAAAGGAAAAAATAAACTGGACTGCATCAAATTAAAAATTTTCTGCACAGCTAAAGAAACCATCATCAAAATGAAAAGGGAATTGATTGTATGGGAGAACATACCTTGGACAGGAGTTTGATCTCCAAAATATATAAAGAACTCACATGACTCAGCACAAGGAAAACAAACAATCCAATTAAAAAATGGGAAAAGAAACTTCTGGCCAAGATGGAGGTATAGGTAGCACATTGTGCCTCCTTGCACCACCAAAAGAAGGACAATAACAAATTTAAAAACAAAAAACAA
>PVKU01006733.1:0-68910 GCA_004027475.1 Anoura caudifer
CACAGTCACCTACAAAGGAGTTCCCATCAGACTGTCAGCTGATTTCTCAAAAGAGACCTTACAGGCAAGAAGGGGCTGGAAAGAAGTATTCCAAGTCATGAAAGTCAAGGACCTACATCCAAGATTGCTCTTTCCAGCAAAGCTGCCATTTAGAATGGAAGAGCAGATAAAGCGCTTCTCAGATAAGGTCAAGTTCAAGGAGTTCATCATCACCAAGCCCTTATTGTATGAAATGTTAAAGGGACTTACCTAAGAAAAAGAAGATAAAAAATAGGACAGTAAAAAGATAGCAATCTCACAGATATTAACAACAACACCTAAAATAAAAACAAACTAAGCAAACAAGTAGAACAGGAGCAGAAATACAGAAATGGAGATCATATAGAGGGTTTGCAACAGGGGAATGGGAGGAGGAGAGAGGGGGAAAAGGTACAGAGAATAAGTAGCATAGATGGTGGGTAGAAAATAGACGGGGAGGGCAAGAATAGCGTGGGAAAAGTAGAAGCTAAAGAACTTATGAAACATGGACATGAACTAAAGGGGGGAATGTGGGTGGGAGGGGGTGTGAAGGGTGGAGGGGAATGATGGGAGAGAAATGGGACAACTGTAATAGTGTAGTCAATAAAATATAATTAAAAAAATAAATATTTTTTAAAAAAAGAAAAAGAAACCAAAATCTGGGTGGTAGATATGACTGTTTCTTTTCTTTTTATTTTTTTAAAAGAATTTTATTTATTTCTTTTGAGAGACAGGGGAAGGGAGGAAGAAAGAGAGGGAGAGAAAAATCAATGTGTGGTTGCCTCTCACATGCCCCAACTGGGGACCTGGACTGCAACCCAGGCATGTGCCCTGACTGGGAATTAAACCAGTGACCCTTTGTTTCACAGGCTGGTGCTCAATCCACTGATCCATATCAACCAAGGCTAACTGTTGCTGCTTGATGTGTTGTTGCTTCAGGCCCTCTCAATTGATAGCAAGAAAATATGTATGCATACTAACTGCGTACACATATCTACACATAATCTATATGTAACCATCTATAGCTATATTAAGCTGAACATTAGTTTATATTGATGTTTCCAACTCTAGTCTGTTATCACGTAGATCATTCTAGCCTCCTTCCCTTGCTTATCTGCAAAATCAACAATCTCCTATCACCTGACATTTATTTACTTATTTAAGTATATATGTGTTGGGAACCGCCCTGCCTGGTTTCAGGAGCTGTAACCCCCCATAGCTAAGGCTGAGTGAGCAACCTTCAGACCATAAGCCACTAAGGAGACAAAGCTTATCTCCCTGGCAGGAGCACTGCTTCTGCTCCTTTTACTTCATCTGTAACTGGTCCCCAATGCTTGATCAGTTAGCTAATGACTGGTAAGATTCCTTAAGGGGGAAATGACCTAAGACAGGCACAATAACATGGAAGCCCTCAGGGAAGGACTTGGGGGGCTATAGCAAAAGGGGGTGATGGACCCTCAGCTTTGACATAGCCTGAGTGCTCATTCTGTCTGTGAGAAGTCTCCTAATCTCTTGGCTGCCTTATTTCCTCTGCCTGATCTAAGCCTGAAACAATGACAGAGGGCAGTGCAGCTTTGTGCTGGATAAGGTGGGTTCCCTGGGTGATCAGGCCCAAGAAAGAATATATAAAATCCTGTGAAACCTGCTTTGCTAAGAATGCTATCAATTAAATGATAAGGGTCCAAGCAGGAAATGAGTTTGTTTCCCAAAGTTTTCTAGCCCTTTAGCTAACAGACCCTGACTCAGAATAGGCCCTTGTAGTTCTTTGTATGCTATCTATCGTTTAATTCTTACTGCCTGACAATGATTAATGAACTTTACCTATATTACTGTGCAAATTGAAACCCAATAAAAACCGATCAAGGTAAGGGTCGGCACGCTCTCCCCTTGAGAGAGTGGCCATGCCATCCCTTTGCCTCCACAGGACTTGGTAGTCCATGTGAATTTGTGTTATATCTCATCCATAATGCCACGGACACTGCAAGCCAGTGTCTGCATCATATATGAATAGCAGTATCTGAATTGTTAACCCATTCTCCCTGTGGGAATCAAGTTTATCAACTAGAGTACAGTGGTAATGTACAATTGCTTTTGTTTTTAGCCTTACAGATTCCACTAATTTCCAAAGTTATTTAATTTTCTTTTTTAAAATGATATATTACTGATTATGCTATTAGTTGTCCTGAGTTTTGACCTGTCCTTTCATTTGGGCCATGTTTCTTTGTCTCCTCATTGGGCAGCCTCCCTGTGTTTGTTTCTATGTATTAGGTAGAGCTTGTTTGACTCCATGTCTTGGTATCATGGCCTAATGAAGTAGGTGTTCTGCAGGGTCCAGTGGCACAGCCTCCCCTATCACCCAAGCTGGGTACTGGAGATACACCCTCCATGTGGGCTGAGTACACATTCCTCTTGTAGTTGAGCCTTGGTTGCTATTGGCAGATCAATAGGAGGGATTTACCCAGGCCAATCAGCTACAAAGATTGGCTGTGACCACTTAGCACCAACCTCTGCCCTGTGGAGGATCAGCTATGCAGGGTAATGGTGCTCCAATGTGGTGTATAGCTGTCCACTGGGTGTCCTGCCTCTGGGGTTTCCCAGACAGTGCAGGCCAAGGTCAGCCCCACCTTTGTTTTGCCCAGGGCCACCCTTCTGAGCTATAAAGCAATCTGAGATGGCTGCTACTTGTGCTGGGTTTGGAGATTTCCAGGCAGAGCCAAGCTGTGAATCTAGTCTGGCTGCTGCTAGGGCTCACTGAAGACAGCTGTTGCTTGTATAATAGGATTTAGGAGCCCAGACCAGCAATTCTTATGGAAAAGCAGCTTGGGTGGGCCTGTAAATTGGGTGGGGCAGAACCCCTGTGGATATCCAGGGTGGGGCAAACATTGTTAGCCAGGTTGGAGTCTCAGATATGGCACCAGTTTACCTGCTCTGTGAGGGGAGGGTTCAGCAAAGGGACAATGGCCTCAGCTCACCCCGATGCCAGACACTTCATTTTCTCCCAGTATACCACTGGTGCCTTTTAAGCTGCTATGCCAGTGTTGGAGCTCAGAGGGAGGGAGTATGAGGAGGTGAGTCTCTGTGTGTGTTCCCCAAGAGGAACTGGTTAGGGCTCCAGCAGCCTCCTCTACTGACTCCATCCACACTGGTTTTTGCAGCCAGAAGTTTTGGGGACTTATCTTCCTGGCACTGGAATCCTGGGCTGGGGAGCTTAGTGTGGGGTTAGGACTATTTGCTCCTGAGATATTCCTCCTGGATTTTTATCCACATGGGTGTGGGGCCAGCCTTGTTCTGCATCCTTGCCCCTCCTACTAGTCTGGATGGATATGGTTTCTTCTATTCCGTGGTTGCTAGACTTCCATTTGACTCAATTTCTGACATTCCTGAGTGATGGTTGTTTTATCCTTTAGTTGTAATTTTGATGTGGTTGTGTGAAGAGGTGAGCCATGTCTGCCTACGTCACCATCTTGACCAGAAGTCCAATAGTCATTTTTCCCACTAACCACTGCAATGAGGTTGTTTTATACATTCATAATAAAGTTAGATCATCTTATCTAATCTATTTGTAATAAAGTTAGATCACCTTATCTCAGAATTCCAGATTGGAATTCTGCATTCCAATCTGGGCTTCCCCTCATCTCCTAATGATATGTTTTTAATCTGTGCTTATTAAGGTTCTCTCTTTTTTGCTGTAAAGTCCAATGAGCATTGATAGATGCATAGCGCCTTGTATCTACAATTATAATAGTATACAAGATAGTTTCACTTCCCTAAAAATCTTGTGTTTCACCTATTCATCCCTCCTCCCTTCCCCCTGAACTGGCAGCTAATAATATTTTACTCTCTATATCATTCTGCCTTTTTCAGAAGACCATCTAAGTAGAATACTATAGTTTGTAGCTTTTTTGTATGGGCTTCTTTTACTTACCAATATGTGTTTAAAATTTATCCCTGTTTTTTCATGGCTGTATAGCTCATTTCTTTTTATCACAGAAGAACATTCCATGTGTGAATGTACCTCAGTTAATTTATCCATCCACATCCTGAAGAATGTGGTTGCTTCCAATTTTGGACAAGTAAAAGTTCAGTCAATTCTAATTATCCATGGTACTTATGTTCTATGAGTGAATTTCTTCTAGGGAAAAGATAAGGTCAGATCCCTGTGAGCCTCTGGTTACAACATTTTCATCAATATGTAACCTTGTTTTATGTGTGTTTTATTTAAAGACCTCTCTCTCATATATGTATATATATAATCTACTTTCTCCCACCTCTGCGTGTGTGTATTTTTTTAACAAATAATTGCATAGTCTTTCAATAATTTAAAGCCAGGGACTTTGGAGACTGTTTGCATTATATAGGTTCACTTGCCAGTGTCCGGTAAACAAACCAGTGTCATCAGTGCTCTTCCACACAACTTCTTTCCTGTGTAACGCTTAATAGTATTTAAAAAGTTCTTTCCTAGCTTCCTCATCTTAAGAACCTGTACCACCTGCAAATTTAACATTTTTGATATTGTACTGCCTTTCAAAACATGTGAGCCAGCCAGCACTACCCAAGAGGGTTTAGCATTTTTCTGACCCTGGGTAACACGAGCATATGTTTCTTTGGTTTTTAGCTTCACAACAATGTACTTTACTATGTTTTTTAAAAAATGTTTCTTAGATGTTTTGGGTTTAAAGCAAAACTGAGTGGAAAGTACAGGCCCATGTACGCCTGCTTTCATGCACACATAGCTTTCCCTACTGTCAACACCTCACACCTCAGGGATCTTTTACTCTCAGTAGTTTCGCCTTTTCTGCAATGTCCTATTCTTGGAGTCATACAGTCACACAGTATACAACCTTTTTAGATTGGCTTCTTTCACTTAGTAATATGCATTTAGGTTTCCTCCAGGTCTTTTCATGAGTTGATACCACATTAGTGCTGAATAACATTTCATTGTATGGATGTAGCACAGTTTATTTTTTCATGAACTTAATGAAGGACATCTTGTTTCCAAGTTTGGGGAATTCTGAATGAAGCTGCTGTAAACATCTGTGTGCACATTTTTGTGTGGATATGTTTTCAACTCCTTTGGAGAAATACCAAGAAGCATGATTGCTGGATTGTATGATAAGAGTATGTTCAGTTTTGTAAAAAAACAAAACAAAACAAAACAAAAAAAAACCAAACAACCCACCAAATTGTCTTCCAAAGTGGCCATACCATTTTGCACTCTCATCAGTGATTAGTAAGAGCTCCAATGAACGAGACCTCCACATCCGCATCTGCAGTTGGTGGTGTCAGTGTTTTGGATTTTGGCCATTTTCATAGGTGTGCACTGGTATCTCATTCACTCTTCAGTTCCCTAGTGACACTGATGTGAAGTGTCTTTACATGGTTATTTGCTGTGTATCTTCTTTAGTGAAAGATCTGTTCTTTTGCCCATTTTTAAATTGTGTTGTTCACTTTTTTATGGTTGAGTTCTAAGAGTTCTTTGTGTATTTTTGGTTTATCTTATGTGTCTTATGTGTATTTTCTCCCAGTCTGTGACTTGTCTTCTCATTCACTTGACTTTGAGAGGTAAAATATTGAAGGTAAGTTCTACAATACTTTTCTGGGGGAAGAGGGAGACAGTGTTGCCTGTTTTTCTGGGTGAATTTTGCTATATATTTGTCAACTTATATAAAATGTCTTATTGGAATTTTATGTTATATTTAACTTTTTGGAACTGGAAAACCACTGAAAACATTTTTAATACTGTTGCATCAGCATGAAAATATCCATAGAAGGCATCCTGTGTAGTTTCTGTTTTCAATAAACCCCAAAATTATGGGGTCTCTATCATGCGGAAAAAAATCTTCATTAGTTTTGTAAAATCTTAATTTAAAAAATAAACATTTGTATTTTTAACAAATGCCAAGTCAACATCTAATGAGGTGATGATTTTTAAAAATTTATTTTGTTGCTATAATGCATTCTGTTTATTATTTTACTGGTATTGTGACAACTTTTTACTACTGGGACTAAATTCTATGTTGTATAATTTTTAATATGTTCATTTAGAAAGGAGTTAAAACTACCTTCTCTGTCATGTAATGTGTACATTTATATGTGTAAGAGTCACCATCTTTGACAAATAACCCTAAATAGTCCTTTCTTGTAGGAAATATTTTTGGACTAGGTGGCTTTTTCAGTCTGGGGGATAGCCACGTTGGTTTTGTAGACTGTGAGACCTTCTAGATCACAGGATATTAGAAATAAAAGGAGCCTTCAGCATTTTCCGGTTATGCCTCCTCCTTTACAGGGGAGGAAACAGACCCACACAGCACAATAACTTGCTCCAAGTCAGTATGGGCTTGTGACCTTATAATCGTCGGGGAGGAACAAACTTCCCTCTACCCTCAAGTTTCTTCTGGCAGGCCTAATAATCAAATAGACATGAGACAGATTAGCAAGAGAAAATAACCAAATTAAATCCATATATATATACGGGAAACCCACATACATGAGAGTGTCAGAGACCCCACATGCAGGAGAGGTTCATAGGTAGAGAACATAGGTATGTAAGACATCCTGAGCTAGGGATGAGGTAAAAGTGCCTGGGGGAGGGGCTTCAAAACTTCAAAAGGTCATTGCAGGATGACAGGAAGAGTAGACTTTTAGTAAACAGAAGTTTGCCCTACCCTATAAACAGATCATAAGGAGATAATCTGTTATGGGCAAGGCCTCTAATTCACATTCTTCTAGGTAGTTAAGGGGAGCCAGGCAGAAGTTTCTCCTGAGACTGTGGCCAAAATTGCCTTTAGCTAAAAACAATCTGCAAATGACAGAGGGACGTCTTAGGATGACTCATTCTGGACCCCCACATAATCCAGATCTTCTCTTAGTATACAGATCTTATATCTTGAACCAAATGCAATACCATACTGGGACATTCTCTCACTGCATTCCACCACCCAGTAAGAGCCAATAGGGTAAATATCTTTCACATCACATTTTACTTGATCGTTGTTTGCTTGCTGGCTTCTTTGCTAGGCAATTGTGATTTGCTTGTGACTCCCTCCATTTCTAAGTTCCCAGTTGCAGCCATAGGCCCTGGCGATTCTGCTCATGAGTATCACTCCCTCTTCTGGGTCAGTGATGACGTCTACGTAATAACTTCTCTTTTGGGGGGCACCGAAGCTGTGCCCCAGATGTCACAGTCACTTGGGTAGGAATAAAAGAGATTTAGTTTACTAGGCAGGTGACGCTGAAAGGATAAGCTGTCCCATGGTGATGCTTCTACCCTCGTGTCCCTGTCCCGAGATATCCAAAACAAACTGAGGGAGGAGGTCCCCTGACTGTGTACCATCTTCTAGTTTTTTTATATAACGCTCACTCTGTGGTGTCCTGCACTTGCTATTTATGTTGTACTGAAGAGGAAGGAAGCTTTCTGCCTTAATTTCTGAACCAAAACAATTTTGACTGATTATGAGGTTTTGTGAGTATAGGTGTCCTTTCCTAAAGATGTAAACTTTTTGCAAACATATTGGAATATTTTGTATATTTTGCTGATATATGGGTAAAATGGGATAAAATATTTGAAAAGGAGCTATTCAAGAAAATATACACTCACTATATATACTTAGACATGTGCAAATGAGCCTAGTTTTCTCCATCATCCATCACTCAGATTCTGTCTTAAGAATTCCCAGTAAGCCCTACGTAGGACAGACTCTAGTCTATGCCACAGGTGGGCATATAAGTGTTGTCTTCTCCATATGGGATTAGGTGTCAGATGAAAGGAGGGGGTAGGAGAGTTGAAAAGGTTAAAGAAATTTCTTGTCACTTGAGTGCATTTGGAGGCAGCACATTCAAGTATTAATGAAAATTCTGGCAATGAAGTTTATTAGAGATACACTATGATTGAATTGTGATTCTGAATGAAACCTCAAAGGTAATGTAAGTTTCTAGAGTACTTTCCAGAAGGGAATAATGGGCTTCACATTTCTTAGTGTGCTTTTAAAATTTCCACCTTGTCATCTTCCTATCCCATAATTGACTCTCTCTGATTCCTGAACACTTCTCTCTATACAGAACTATCCACACCTGACTCTCATTTGGCTCTTTGTCTTGATCACAGAGATGATCACAGAGACCAAAAGATCCTGGCTTGGCCCTGCCCTCAGCCTTCTACCTTCTTGCTCCTTGTATGGACCCTACCTGCTTGGTGGGGTGCTGCTCTGCCATGTTGGAGTGAAGACCCATGGAGCTGGGGATCCTGACTACAGTAGGATGGGCAGGGTGGAGCTCAGGGGTCAGGTCCTCTGGGTGAAACACCTGGCAGAAGCCAGGGAGGACTTCTTCTTTGATTGTATGGTTAGGATCCAGAGTAGCAAGCTGATTAATCAGAGTGCTGGCTTCTCAGGCTGTGGGCCTGGGCCCGTGAGTGCTTCTCTCCAGTGCTTGACAACGAATCTCCCAAATTTTGAGTTGTCCAGGAATCCGGAGACTTCATGCTTCTGTACCAAATAAGAGGAGGTTGTGGATGTATGAGGAAGAAAGATCCCATCCCTGAGCTCTGCCCTCTTGCCTCCACTGTCCTTAGGGATCTTGTTATCACTCTCCACCAGGAATGGGCATCACTGATTCTGGGAGCTCCAATTTCCTGATGATCACGTGGCCCAAAGGAAAAAGCCTTTGCTGGGTGTTAGGAGATGTAGTGTCATAATTTGTCAGAGCCTGTGTGTTCATTAGGAAAGTCAGGAAAACTCATACTTGCCTCAGGAATATTAAAATTAAGTCAAAGCATAAACCCAGTATGGTTTTGACCAATCAAAAGTGCTCCACACATGTAAAAGTTTACAATTACATTTGAAATTTATGTAAATGTGACAGCACCTGTTAGATATTGTTTTTCATACTTTCAGCACTGATCCATTTTAAAGTATAAAGATCTATCTTTTTAAGAGGAATGGATTTTATTTCACTAGGGCCAGCTCTCTAAGATAGGATCAAATTTGCTTCCAATAGGGATCTAAGGAGTTCACCTTCTCCATTTCCTGGTTCGGGCAGGACCATATCTGAAACACGTCAAACTGATTTTTTAAAAGATGCTTTGGAAGTCCTCTGCAGAACACAGTGCTGCTGTCTTTCTTGACTACCCAGACCTCTGTTTCTCAATTGTCATAAATTGAAAAGTCATTTCTAATGTCTAAGTTAAATCTTTGGTGTTGCAGCTTGATTTTTTTTTTCTTTTAGTCTTTTTCTTATGGTAAAGAAATTGACATCTTCCAATGTTAGGGCACTGAACTCTCAAACTTTTATTTTCTTCTTCTAAGTCCTTTTGCTTCTAAGTCTCTAATTTTTAAAAAAAGATTTAATTTATTTTTTAGAGAGAGGGGAAGGGAAGGAGAAAGAGAGGGAGAGAGCATTGATGTGCAAGAGATACATCAATTGCTTGCCTCTTGCACATGCCCAACTGTGAACCTGGCCCACAACCCAGGCATGTGCCATGACTGGGAATCAAACTGGCAACCTTGTGGTTCACAGGCCAGTGCTCAGTCCACTGAGTCACACCAGCCAGGGCTAAGTCCCTGATTTTTAACTCCATTTTTCATGGCTTTCCTTTCTTATCTGTCATGCAGTGTTCCCTTATTCTCTCAGCTGAATGAAGAGAATATCCCAGTATCTACTATGGTGAGGTCCAGGACTGATCATGAGATCCTAGGGATCTCTGATGGGAATGAGGATGAGAAAGAAGCCCTGGCTCCGTAGTTCACCATTAGTTAAGAGTGATGGGCGGCCAACTCCTCCCCGTTTAGAAGAGACATATATTGGAAGTATGGACTTCTGAAGGCTTGAGGCTCAGACCTAGATATATTCCTAGCCACTACACCCATACCCAGATGGATGTCATCTCCCTTGGGGACTATTGAAGAAAGGTCACTTACCCAGTCCTGAATGCAGATGGGATGGGTGTCATTAAGCAGCTACTCATCCCTGAGGTAGACACAGGAAGGAGTCATTCTGTTACAGGGGTCTGGAAATGTCTCCCTAAGAGCCCTGAGCCCTGCTCACATCCTTTATTTGGAGTGTAGCCAGTCAGACTGGAAGAGGCTAGAAATTATTGGGAAGCTAAAGGCCTGCAGTCCTGTCAGAGAGACAGTTGAAGAATGTGGCACCAGCCTCTGGTCACCTGCAAAGCATAGTGGGCATTAGGAGCACAACAAATGCCCCAGGGCATTGCCACTGGAGCAGGTCCTTGCTTCTCACTTGTCTCCTTTTCTTTTGCCTGGAAAATTGATATCAGACTTGAATTCTCATTTTATTCTGACTCTCTCCTCTGCACATCTCTTTAGGAAGCAGAAAAGCAACAGCAGCAGTTAGGATCCTAAATCTATATCCTTGGTCATTAGGCAGGTGTTCCCAGGGCCCCGCAGTGACCTCTTGGGAAATCAGCCTTCCTTAAATAAAGGAGAGCGTCCTTTAAGCTGAGGTAAGCTTGGCTCTTTTGACTTGTTGATCCTTAGGGATCAGCAGCCAAGAAAATTTTTCTCTGTATCTCATGATGGAGTCTACCTGGCCTTATTTCCTTTATCATTCTGGAGGGGAGTGGAGGTGACTGACCAGGCTTGGAAAAAGACCAGATGGGTTTCTCTCTGGATTGGCTATATTTAAAGATCCTCAAGAAAGTCTGGACTCTTATAAGCTCTGTATTGTGAAGGGGCTAGAAAAGCATAGAGCAGTTCCACTTCTCACAGAGACCCCTGACTAGTCAGACTCTCATTTGGTTTTCTCCTTCCTCTGATTCCTGCAGTCACACGTGAAGTCTCCTCAGTCGTCTTGTGGGATTTAGAAGTCCCTGAGTTAAATCTTATTTTATTCTGACATTGGAGGGTATTTCATTGGGCTCCATCTTTTATATCCTTGATACTCAAAGTCTCATCCAGCAGCTTCGGCATCACATTAGGAGCCCGTTAGAAATGTCGAATGACAGTCTCAGGGTCACCCTCAACTTACTAAATCAGTATCTGCTTTTTAGCAAGGTATGCAGGTGATTTGTATACATACACATGATTGCAAAGCCCTGATTTTTTTTTTAAAGTCCCTTTTTGGATGGGTGAAGGAAGATGTTACAAATATAGCTTTTATGCTCTAATTCTAGACTCCTGGGTATCTTGAGTATATTCCTCAAACATTAGAATTTGCATTTGGACATTTGAGAGCTATAGCTCTACCATCTTGAATAATCATTCCATTCTGACGTCCCCACTCTTCAATCTCTATGCCAGCTCTAAGCCCTTATGGAGAGCTGGGAAGCTGCTCACCTCTGTGTGTTGTCTCTCCTCTACTGACAAGGGCCATGTCTGACTGAGGGGTGAGAGCATGCTCAGGCCCTCAGCAGCCATCCCAAGGAAGAAAGGGATCTTGCTGTCCCTGTCCAGATTCTGGGCTGGACAGAAGAGAGACTGGCAGTGCTCAGGGAAAGCCAATGCCAAGCTTGGCTGAAGGGGGAAAGAAAAAGTGGACCTGGAGTCTAACTCTCAGCCAAATGGAAGACCCAATGATGAGACTTTGGGATGAGCTCCTCCTTATCCCCCCCCGACTCTTGGTTTACCCAAACCCTGGAGTACTGCTTTTTTACCTCGACTCCGAGCATCTTCCTGCAGCTGAAAAATAAGGAGAATTCAGAGGGAGTCAGAGACTCAGGGACAATTTTCTTCTGGACCTTCGGTATTCTGGCTATAGACTTAGACAAACATAGGAATGTCTGTGTGGGAAATATGGGGTTTCTAGGAATGGATTTAAATCTAAGTTTCCAGAAATCAGAATTTGTGTTGTTTTGTATCTCCCACACCAAACCACTTGACATAATACCCTGCATACAGCATGTGCACAATAAATGTTTGTTGAATGATGGCTAAACAAACAGGACAGGCCTTGGCCTCTTTAGGAATAGGAGACACACGATTCAGTACGTACAATCGTAGTTACTCATGCAGTGACCTCTCCTCTTTTACTTTTTCTGGCCTTTCTGCTGTCCATTTTCTGACCCTTTATGCCATCCCCTTTGAGTCTCCAGTGGTTCTCTGAGGTGAACCTTTGCGTATCTGTGAAGGATCTTTAAATAAATCCTTTTTCTCATCCTAAGTAAATAGCTGCTTGCTTGTCATACTCTTTGGTCCCCCAGAGCTCACAGGAGCGCAGCTACATAATAGTGTTCTGGGGCTGGGCCTTCATGTTTGCATGATCAGAAAGTACATTCTAATTCATCTCTCCTTGCTGTCTTTTGCTTTACTTTCTTCTCTTGCTATTTAAGTACAAAAGCTCCCTTATAAGTCTGGGTGAAGGTGTCTGTTTTGCCTGCACCAGCCGGGAGGACCTATGCAGGCCAGGATTGTGTCTGATGGACTCCGAGCAGAAGCACCAGAAGTCAGCTTTAGCACAAAGGAGGTCAGGTGGGACGTTTCATTTCTACATAGACCCTGAGAGGACATAAATCAACACACACAAGTCCCACTGAGGCACAAGCCTCCTCCTCTCACTAGTTCAAGTCCTTCCTGGAGGATACTCATGCCTCTGGGTAGGGTGGAGGCATCATGACCCCAAGGCAAAACTTGCATAAAAGTATTAAGCTTTTGATCTCTACCCACTGCCCTTTTTTACCTGCAGCCAGATGGAGGAAAAGGTTACTGTCATTTTTCCTAAAGTAAGTCCCAGACACAGCAGTCAGACACAATGACATGGCTTCTTGAACTAGAAAGGAGCTCAGTTGTAAGGCCAAGAGTGGTGCAGGTAATGAAATAGGGGAAGTTTATTTTCAATGGCTTCTCAATCTCTTTACCCATCACTACTTCCCAAATGGGAAGAGAGAGCTAGTGTTTTTAAGACCATGGAAGCTTATATTATATTTACATTTTAATTTAAGTGTAGCTATATCTTTAGTCAAAGGAACAAAAGGTAAGAAATCTGTGCAGACGTTTCTCATTTTTGTGTGTGTTCTAAGTTTTTTTTTTGTGTGTGTTTGCCTGTGTAAAATACAGACACATTGAATAGATAGTGCCTGTTGCTCTCCATTGTAACAGATAGGAAATAAACATAAACGAACAAACGAACAAGGTGGAACAGCAGGTTTGGTAGGACCAAGACAGCAACACCGTGAGCACCCTTATATGTTATTAACTCAGTGTCTGGGGCAGGCCAACAATCTAGTGCATATTTGACTGTATTTTAAAATATCTTGTCAGGATTTGTGTAGAAGAAAGACTGAAATCAGCATAGAGAAAGAGCAGAGGAAGAGGGTTGTTTCTGTTTAGTAAAGAAGTTTAGCTCTGGCCTCTAATTTGTACTTCCCTGCAGTTAATAGACATACTCTTCTAATAAGGCAATTTTCCATGCCACTTGGGGACTCCTCCCAACTCAGTCACTTATCAGCATTCCATGTAACTGCAGAGAATATTCTTGCTGAGAGAATTTCTGGTAGACAACAGTGTTCTCGCTAGCAACTGTATTTCCACAAGGGAATTGCTAGGCACCTTCTTGCCTCGGTTTTCTGGACTGACAATTCAGTGTTGCTCTTTCAAGGGAGAAATCACAAGACAAAGAAATGAAACTAAAATCATGACCAGAGTCAACATCACAGTAGGGCATGGGGGAAAAAAATACAAACAAACAAACAAACCAGAGCAAAGGAAAGTGATGTGGCCAGAGAATTTAGAATATTGAAATTTAATCTCACCTCATTTTGTATGTCCTTAAAAGCCATTACCACCTAATGGAAAACAAAAAAATTATGGAGAAATTAATATTATAGACTTTGTTACAAAGGGATTTTATATGTAGAATCTCCCAGTCATTAGGCTATAGAGTGTGAATGCCAAGAGACTATGGCTTCCCAGCAATAAATCCCATTGACTTCCACTCTGCATATATTTCTGGGCCACCGTTTCTTTATATGGGAAATGGGTGAAATACAGGAAGTTATTTAAAGAGGGTTGAGTTGTGAAAGGAATAAAGAATGTAAATGCAACCCACTATTATATTTCATTTCTGTTTAACTGGTCCTTATTCCAAAGCTAGTATAATTTAGATTATACTATACAGGAGGGCACCAGGTGTTGGTGAGGGTATAGAGCAGCTGAACCTCTCGTGCATTGTTAGAAGGAGCATAGAACCACGTGCTCACTTTGGATCCTTTCCAAAGCTCTGGCAGTTTCTGGTAAAACTAGGTCTGTAACTGCGTTCTCACCCAGCCGTAGATGAATACAGTGACTGTTGAAAACCTCAGTTACCTCACTGGGGAAAGAGTGAGGGCTTTACGACAGATCATTTTATCTTGTTTTGTGGAAATAGAGTTGTTTTTGTTGGTATTCGGGAGTTTTCCCGTGTGTGTAAGGGTGCCTGTAGAAGCTGAATAGTCCATGGGGTAGACCGTGCCAGTCATCAGTTTATTGCCACTCATTGTTGTATTCACCCTTCATCATGTGACAAATGTCCAGTTATGTGATGGTTGCCAAAAGAATGGTTTTCTGACCCTTACATAAGCAACTCACTCTTCAGCTAATATAATAATTCGAAGAACATTGAACAGTTAATCTAATACCACATTTTAATTAAGAAGATTATTTCCTTCTGTAAAATTTAAAGGATGAATCATTGAAATCAAGAACATAAAAGAATTGATTACTTATTTCAAAAAATATTGTTCAATGTAGGCTTGCAGAAGAAGCTACGGAGACTTTGCCTCATTTTTAATAAAAAAATTACAGTTATTGATTAAATAAACAGTCTTTTCTTGCTTGGCTTCATATGGGAAGTCAATATTATATTTTCAAAAGTGATCAATTGTACTTTAATTCTTGTCTCTATTTAAGAGTTTAAATGTATATGCAATTAGAATGTCAAGATTTGGAAGCTGAAACAGCTAATATTTTTTGGAAGGCCTCAGGGCAAAGAACATAACAGAAAGAATAAACAAATGGGATCTCATCAAACAAAAAGCTTCTGCATGGTTAAAGAAAACAGCATTAAAATTAAAAGAGAACCAACCATATGGGAAAATATATTTGTCAATGATACACCTCAGATAAAGGTTTGATCTCCAATTTAAATGGTTTAATCTAATTTCCTTGAAATGAAATTAAAATATTATCTTTTTCTTTTTTTATATCCATTATTTATTACCTAACATCTTAGGAACATTTTTATGTTATTAAATATTCTAGCTTTGAATATATACATTTTTAGTTATTGTTGTTCAGAATATAATCACATGAAGGACAATTCTTCACATCCAATGTACAGACTCTTATTATTTTTACCTTCTTCTCAAAACTTAGGACTCTCCAACAAATAGCAGGTCTGAGTCTCTCAAATCTAATAAATTAAAGAACTGGAGAGCTCCAGCCATTCTGTTCTAGTGTTAGCCATTATTCTCATTTAACTTATTGTCAATAAATTCAGGAATGTGTAGGACATTTTGAAGCATTAAAAAAAATTGCTGGCAACCTCAGATACCACAGAGCAAATCTGGCATCTGTGCTCATTCAGAATCTTCATTCAAATCCTCTGAAGAAATTCAGAATAGGTAGAAATGCCTTGGTAACAAAGCAATTTCCCATTAAAAGTAGTGCAAAACAGAATTGTCTTCTGACTATTGAAATTATGCTGGAATTATATCTGCTTTTATTTGTCTTTTTTTTTTTATGCTTTTAAATGTCTTGATTCAGACCTTCCAGCCATAGCCAATGAAAGAAAATAGTTCTCCTCCGTGCTTATGACAAGATCCTAATCATGTTCCAGGCAAGACCTTCAGAAGCAATGGGACCACTTAGCATCTTACTCTCGGAAACAACAGCTCACTAGCAATTATACAAAAATTAATCATTTTTATAAACTTAATTTGGAATTGAAATGGATAAAACTAAACACCTCTACTCTTCAGGTTGATTCATTTATTTTTTGAGAGGTTTATTTTGAAGCTAACTCCTTCTTAAGGGGCCAAATCTTTCAGAACATTATGTTTTATGATGCAGGAATCAGGAACCACAGTCAAGTATTTGTCAGACAATTTGAAGGGCTCCAGAGGTAAAATAGCTTTTCTGATCAGAAATGGAATTAAGATCTTTACTTTTCATAATGAAATGGTGACTTTGCCTCCTTCTCATCTGAGAGTTAAAGTAGATGGTTTTCTTAGTACTTGCTCTAAGATACTTGCTAGCAGATCGTAAAAGGCTGGAAAGAAAATATATTTGAGAGGGCTTATCTAATAGACTGGTGGATGTTGGGAAGGGGCGTTAAGGTGCATGGACACCAGGATTCTCGGAGGATTTGGAAATGGATGAGTAATAGAATGTAGCAGAGAGAGTATTATAATTCTTCACCACCAATCAGTGAATTACTCAAGGGGAAAGAAAAAAATTTGCTCTTTTCCTAAGCCCTCTTTCCCTCCTCCTATCTCTCACCATGCTGTCAAGCTGGTGACAGCTGTACTCACCTGGTCCCACAGGGCTTCACTGAGTGTTACCTGTATTTCCTAGTGAAATAAGAGACAAATCATGGGAATATTACCAACTCTCATGTGATCTGAATTGACACAGGTGAAACTGATAGAATACAAGGCATTATTGGAATTGAGAGGGACACTTGAAGTCACCCCATTTGTCAGGTATCCCCAAGTCTCCTTAAAGCCCTACTGGGTCATTTTCAGCCCATATCTCTTTCGTCTCTTCATCTATCTAGTGTATAACAGGTATTAAAAGACTCACATGTTTATCCTCCTTATCAATACCCACATAGCCTGCCTTCCCCTGGACTCAACTAATGTGGTCGGGTCATTGAAGGTATTACTAGTCTTGGTAGCCAGGGACCCACCAGCTGGTCAAAAGCAACTTGAACTATGGAGCCCAAGTCCTTCAAGATATTGTCCTTATTAGGCAGCTTTCCTGCCCTCTTCTAGCCACAGCTCTTCCCCACCACTTTCCCTAGGAACCAGAGCCCCAAAGGAACCAGTGTCTTTGGAAGTCTTACTGACCTTTGGCTTCACTGTTTCTTCAGTGGACTTTCTGGAAACAAAGGATGATATAATTCTGATTAGGCACTGGGGGCGGGGGAGAGCACCAGCCACACGGCAGAATAGGAGATTCCAGCCCTCTTATTCCCCTAGGAAACATCAATTTTGACAACTATTCATGGACAGGAATACCTCTGTGGAAAACCAGTCCAGTAAAGAGATCCAAGCACTTCATTTAAACAAACAAACAAACAAACAATAGATGCACTGAAGAGGGTAAGAAAAAAAGTTTCACTTTACCCCTCCTCAGAGGCAGCATAGCTCAGCGCTGAGAGAGCACCTCTCAGCCTGGGATTCTCCCAAGATGGAAAGTGAGAGTGGAAAGAGCACCCCACTTCCCCAGCCTATTGAGACATCACCCAAGAGGCCCACTTTTGCCTCACCGTTCCCAGATCCCAGAGGTGATCAGCACCACTAATTAGTGGTGGGGGTTGAGGGAGCTGGGAGCAGAGAAAAGGAGCAGGCACTCACAGCAACCACCACACAGATCTCAGAAATCAGCTGCAGATGCTGTTAGCTGGTTTGCAGACTCCACCAAGAAGCTCACCCATGAACTCCGTGGGGTATGCAAGAGATTTACAAGAAATGAATAGAGAAGAATCCAAACACAACATTAAGGAAGTCAATACTACATGAGAAGAGAGCAAGAGAATAAGAAAGGGACAGAGAGACATTACAAAAACATCAGAAAACAATTGTTCATATGGAAAAAGTATCATATTAGGAAGAGAGAGAGAGGGGAGGAGAAAAAGAGTGGGGAGGAGGTGGCATGAGAGGAGGAGAGAAAAGATGCATTCAGTAGAATTCTAGTGATTTATTCCTGGAAATTGAGCCAAAGATTGAACCTCCATGAACCAGGCGTTGAGGTGGGGCTTTGTCCACATATTTTATCCTCACACAGTCTTGTGAAGGAAGTGTGGGTGGACTATTTTACTGTGTAGACTCTGATATGCTGAGTAATAATAGTGAAAAAGCGGAGGTTCCAACTCAGGTCTCTAGTCTACTCCGCCCTCCTTCTGCCAGAGCCCAGGGAAATTGCTAGGTTATGACTCAGCCCTAGTCAAACAGACTGTTTGATTCTACTCTTTGTTATGATTTCTCTAAAAGGGCTTAAGTTATTGTGTCCTCGTTTTATAACTGACTTAGTGGAAGCCTAATTCCATTGCAGTGGGAACAAATTGGAATTTGGGGAAAGAAGAGTTTGGATTCCAGCATCACCAAGTTCCAGTTCCAGGACTCTTGGCAAGTCTCTTTGTCTGTGATGAATTCGTTTCCTCACTTAAAAAATAGAAGGAATGAGTTTTATCTCACAGGGTTTTTTTTTTTTTTTTGGTGGTGGGGGATTATATAAAAGCCTTTGTAACTGTAAAGTTTCTTTCAAATATCACTCAGTATTATTTTTACAGTGTCTTGCCCGTAAAAATAGTACTTGTCACTTCTGCTGCCAAGACATCTGTCCACCAGCAGAGAAGTCAGGTGTCTGGTGTGGTTACATGCTTTTCCCTGTAGAACTCTGAGACTCCAGTGTGTACTCACAATTGTCCTCACAGTCCTGCCACTGTCTGGAAGAGAATCCACACCCTTAGAACAGGTTTCCATTTCCCGCCAAGTTCAGGCTTCTCAATTCCTCCCTGGCTCTCAGACTCCCTGCCCAGGTATATTCTGAGTGCTTTAATAAGATAGGCAGCCTAGAAGCCTAGAAGATGACTTTTAACCCTCTTTCTTCCTAAATTCCTACAATCTCAAAACATACTGCATACTTCAAAGCTCAAGCCAAGTCCCAATTCCTTTCTGAAGCTTTCCGTTCCTATAAAAGCTCACAGTAAGCCCTGACTTTATGGATAACATAGCCTGGGTCTCAAGCAGCAGGTTCTCGTCACCTCTCCACCTGGTCCAAGGGAGGCATGGTTTTGGATGGCTGACCTTGATGCACACTATAGAGGACATAAGGACTTCTTAGAGAAGGTCAACCCTGGGATAAACAAATGTCTCTAGGTTGTATACCCAAGTAATGCTTAGAGTAATGTCAGATGGATGCCCACCCTTTAAATTAGAATGGTAAGTATTTTCTCTTGTCCCTACCATTGAGGAGGTAGAGAAGAGAGAGGACACATGAAAGTCTCCACCTTCCCCAGCCAGGAAATGGGTGCAGCTGGAAGAGGGGTGGAAGACAGGTGACCTTCATTTTTCTCCCATAGAGCATATCCAAGTCGAAGGACGTTTGAAGGTCATATTAGCCCCACTTACTTAATCTGCTGCCTGGATGTCCTGCCTGCCTTTTGTTCGCGATTTTGGAAGGCATGCTGTGCCATTTGTCGTTGAACAGAAACCAGAGACTCTGGAGCTGAAGATGAAGGTCATTCCAGGCCCCGGGAGGCATGAACGAAGGAGAGAGGGCAGGAGAATAGTGAAAAGAGAAGCATTTACCCACTGGAGAACTACCGGGACAGATGTCTCAGTGGTTTAGGAAGCATCTGTGTTTTGAATGAATATGTGTGTGTGTGTGTGTATTAATACTGATACATATGTGTAAAAAAAGATAAGGGTAAGAGAAATGTTTGCCCCAGATGAAGTACTTGCCCTCTTTTCCAGTAAGAACAGAAATTCCATTGAGAAAGTGAATGAAAAAAAAAAGAGAGAGAGAGAGAGAGAAGCAAGCTTAAGTAAAAAGTAATAGCTGGCTGAAAGTGGGGCTAGGGAGTCGGCCAGATGCTCCTTGAGGTGAAGGCAGGCTGTGAGGCAAGGATAGGAAGTAGTGTCTAATGAATTCAAGACTGGCAAACACCCCATCCTGTCTCAACTCACAGAACCTTCGTGGTGAGCTAAGTGTGGCACTGCAGGCTGTTGGGCTGTCCATTCCAGCTTTCAAGTGCTTTGTGGGGAGAAGAGGAAACCTCATAGTTGACCTCCCAAAACACATGGGGCTGAGAGGCCAAAGCAATGACTTTTAGCAGTTGCCTCCCAGTTTCCCCCTGCCATCCTTCCCCACCTTCAAGCCCCAGACATGAGCTAGGGCGATTATGCCCAGAAACTTACCCAGCAGGTTGCCCCAAACCCCACTGCACCCCACCCTGCCCCCCTAGAACTTCTCCTCTTTGAGTCCCATCTCACAACAGCCCCTTCTCATTTGCTATCTTACCCACCTTGCCCTTTTCAACTCTTCTGTGACCTCAGCTGTGACCTCATAGATCTGAATAACTGACTCCCCCCTCCCACCCTCAGCCCAGGCTCAATTCAATCTGAATGATAATGATAAAATAATGACATAATGTGAAATTTTAATTTCTGGCAACATTTGCCACCTCACTGACACCCCCCCCCCAGTATTTCTGAGACACAGTAGGAATGAGCTCAGAAAAAGGGTCAATTTTTTTACTTTGAATTTCAAAAGGAGGTACCAAAAATTTGGCTTTATGTCTCAAAAAGTCTTATTTCTGAAGTTTTATTTTATTAAATATTAATATTTAAATTATTCTACCTTTCTCTTTAGCTTTGTTCGGACATTTCCTCATTTTTTTGCACAGCAAGGGCTTCAAAACAGGAAATGACTTGGGTATAACAATCAGGTGAGGCTGTATGACCCTCAAAATCATCTTGCTGGGCAGGAAAGAGTTAACTCAGCAGGGCTGGGTCCCTACATATTCCAAAGGAAAGCCTGTCTTCAGGACTGATTCTTGGCTGACTGCTGGGAGACAATCTCTGAATCCCTGGAGTATTCTGCCTGAAAAGAGTGATATCGTAGCTGAGGGTTTGAGCCAAGCCTACCAGTTTGAGCAGATAAGTTTGCACTTACGGTGAATGCCTGCTTTGTGGTCTGCAGGGACTTGAGACTGAGTGCCTGAGGTCAGTTATATGGGCACTGCATGTGACTGACCCCCCTAAAAATCATGGACCTCATAGTTCAGATGAGCTGTCCTGGTTGACAACACTTTACACGTGTGGCCATATTATTATGGGACAGGGACCGGCCCCGAGCGGGTCTGCCGCAGGCTGGCCTGTAGTGGGTGGATTCTTGACTTTGTGTAGGAAAGATTTCATGAATCCAGGTGATTTTGAGAGGACATTTATTAAAGCTGGGGACCTTGCAATAAAGAAAGGACTTAGTGTAGAAGAAGCAACAGGAGAGTCTAGGCGGTGCTCTGCTTTAGCTCCCTAGAAAAGTTATAGGAAAGAAGTGAGCTGAGGTGGGAGCTGCTTTTAGCTCACTGGGAAGTCAAAGAAAGAGGGGGCCGTGGAGATAGGGTCAGGAGGGAAGCCCAGAACTAGCTGCCACTGCCCTCTACTGCCCTGGTTGCAAGTCTCATGGGGACGCTTAGCGTTTAGGAGGAATTAAAAAGTTCATGCCAGAGAAGGGACATGGGTGTGTTCTAGAGTAAGCCCTTGCCGGGTCTTTGTCTTGAGGGTTTTCTCTCTTCTGTGGGTGAGAATCTTAGAGGAGTGTTTTAACAGAATATTCTTCAGCTTTCCAGGTGCATTTTTAATGTGCTGATGCATCAAAATGAGCATACAGGAGACGGTTTGGGGTTATTTTTCCGTCTGCTTTACTGTTTTACTTTTATCTTGGGTCTGTCTGGCTGTAAGGGGGTTTTTGTTATTTGTTCTCCTGACTTCATCTCTCCTTGGGTTTAGCTGGCACAAATAGCATTAAGTGGGCCTCTGTTATCTATTCCCCCCCCCCACACACACACCTGTAATAAGCTATTTATTCTCTAGTCAGGGAGGAGGGTGATAAACCATTTGCTCTCCAGGGTCCTTGGTTAGGGGAGATAAGGTCTTATGATTCACCAGCTGGCTGTAAATTGCTCAAATTATTTGGCCTTGTTTAACTTTCTTGTCTCAGTTTCCCCATTCCACTTGCCCAGGAATTTTTCTAGCCCCTTACTATCCTATCACATTACATCATTACTAAGAGAATTAAATGTGCCCCCATGCCACTCCACTGGAAGGGGACCCCTGGAAACTTGTAGCTGATTTCTCCTGGACTTTGCCACATGTGTCTTTTTCCTTGGATGATTTTGGTCTTTATCCTAAATGGCACAAGTCTCTGTGATAGACTGTAACCATACTTAGGACAGCTTCTGGGTCCTGTGAGTCTATCTGGTGAATCATTGAGTCTGATGGTAATCTTGGAGACACCCTAACACAACCCCCAAAATTTCAGTGACTTAAAACTGGAAATGTTTGTGTTTTGTTCCTATTGTGTGCCCTTTCTGGGTGGGCCTAAGAGAAAGGCTCTGCTGTATGTCATCCTCACTCAGGTAATCAGGCTGACAGAGTTTCTTCTTCATGCTTTAGCAATTTCTGAAGTAGGGAAACAGAAACATGAGGAATCATGCCTGTTTTAAAAAACATCTTCCTTAGACTGACACATAATTTCCATTCATACTTCATTGGCCCAAACAAGAGGTACACACTCATAACTTTTTTTTTGATGTAGTCTCCCTTGTTTATTTGTATTTTATTTTTTAATTGTATTTTTTCTATTACCATTTATCCCCTTACACCCTCTTCCATCTCCACCTTTCCCACTATCACCATACTGTTGTCCATGTCTATGAGTCCTTTTTCTTTTTTGCTCCATCCCTCCACCCCCTAAACTTTGCCCCCAGAGCTGTCAGCCTGCTCACTATCTATGAGTCTGTCTCTATTTTTCTTGTTAGTTCAATTTGTTCATTAGATTCCACATACGAGTGAGATCATATGGTATTTGTCTTTCTCTGACTGGCTTAATTCACTTAGCATAATGTTCTCCAGGTCCATCATGCTGTCACAAAGGGTAAAATTTTCTTCTTCTTCTTTTTTTTTTTTTTTATGGTCAATAGTATTCTATTGTGTAAATGTAATATAGTTTTATCCACTCCTCTACTGATGGACACTTGGGCTGCTTCCAGCACTTGGCTAGTGTAAATTGTACTGCTATGAATATTGGGGTGCATAGGTTCTTTTGAATTGGTATTTCAGGATTCTTAGGGTATAATCCCAATAGTGGCATTGCTGAGTCAAAAGGCAGTTCCATTTTTAGTTTTCTGAGGAAATTCTATGTTGTTTTCTGTAGTGGCTGCCCCAGTCTCTATTCCCATCAACAGTGCACTAGGGTTTCCTTTTCTCCACAACTTTTCCAACACTTGTTGTTTGTTGATTTGTTTACAATGGCCATTCTGACTGGTGCGAAGTGGTATCTCATTGTGGTTTTTAATTTGCATCTCTCTAATGGCTAGTGATGCTGAGCATCTTTTCATATGTCTCTGGGCTCTCTGTATGTCCTCAGAGAAGTGTCTGTTCAAGTGCTTTGCCCATTTTTTAATTGGATTGTCTGTTTTGGGGGTGTTGAATTTTATAAGTTCTTTATGAACTTTGGATATTAACCCCTTATCAGATGTATCTGCAAATATGTCCTCACATTCTGTCAGCTGTCTTTTTATTTTGTGGATGGTTTCCTTCCCTGTGTGAAAACTCTTTAATTTGATATAGTCCCATTTGTTTATTTTTCTTTTGTTTCCCTTGCCTGATGATATATAGCAGAAAAATATATTGCTATGAGCAACAGTTGAGATTTTACTGCCTATGTTTTCTTCCAGAATTTTTATGGTTTCAGGTCTAACACTTAAGTCTTTAATCCATTTTGAGTTTATTCTTGTGTATGGTATAAGAAGGTACTCTAGTTTTATTTATCTGCACAGATCTGTACAATTTTCTCAACACAATTTATTGAATATACTATTTTATTCCAATGTATGCTCATGGCCTCTTTGTCAAATATTAATTGACCGTAGAGATGTGGGTTTATTCCTAGGCTGTCTATTCTATTCCATTGATCTACGTCTCTGTTTTTATGCCAGTACTATGCTGTTTTCCTTACTATGGACTTGTAGTATAGTTTGATATTAGGTAGCACAATTCTTCCAACTTTGTTCTCCTTTCTCAGGATTGCTGTTGCTATTTGGGACCTCTTGTGGTTCCATTTCAATATTTGTTCTAGTTCTGTGAAACATGTCATTGGTATCTTGATAGGAATTGTGTTGAATCTATAGATTGCTTTGGGTAGTATGGACATTTTAATGATGTTAATTCTTCCTATCTATGAACATGGTATGTGCTTCCACTTATTTGTATCTTCTTCAATTTCTTTCTTCAGTGTCTTACAATTTTCCAAGTATAGGTCTTTTACATCCTTGGTTAGATTTATTCCTAGGTATTTTATTTTTTTTGAAGCAATTGTGAATGAGATTGTGTTCTTAGGTTCCCTTTATAATAGTTCATTATTGGCATGTAAAGATGCAATTTATTTCTGGATATCAATTTTGTATCCTGCTACTTTACTGAACTTATTTATTAGTTCTAATAGTTTCTTGGTGGAGTCTTTAGGGTTCTCTGTGTATTGTATCATGTCATCTGAAATAATGGCAGTTTTATTTCTTCCTTTTCAATTTGGATGCCTTTTCTTTTTTCTTCCTCTCTGATTGCTATGGTTAGGACTTCTAGTACTATGTTGAATAAAAGGTGAAAGCAGACACCTCTGTCTTGTACCTGATCTTAAGGGGAATACTTGTAGTTTTTGCCCATTGAGTATGATGTTGGTAGTGTGTTTGTCATATATGGCCTTCGTTATGTTTAGGTATGTTCCCTCTGTTACCACCTTGCTGAGAGTTTTTGTCATAAATGAGTGCTGGATTTTATCAAATGATTTTTCTGCATCTATTGATATGATCATATAGTTTTTATCCTTCTTTTTTTTAATGTGGTGTATCACATTTATTGATTCATGAATGTTGCACCAACCTTGCTTCCCTGGAATAAATCCCATTCGATCATGATGTATGATATATTATTTTTTGCAAAATGAGAGTTTTGTTTTTTTAAACATTTATGAAATGTCTATATCTTTTCTTAATAATTTTTAATTGTGGCTTGAATACAGTTGTCTCCATTTTCCCACCACCACTTTCTCCTGTCCCACCCATCCCCACTCCCCACCCTCATTCCTGCCTCCTGATGTATGATATTTTTGATGTATTTCTGTACTCAGTTTGCTAAATTTTTTTGAGGATTTTAGCATCTATGTTTATTTCTTTAACATAGGCCAATTCTTTATTTCTCCTTCAGTTTTAGATGATAGCCTTGCTGGGTAAAGTAGCCGTGGTTGTAGGTCCCTTATTTTCATCACCTTGAGTATTTCATGCCAATTCTCTCTGGCCTAAAATGTTTCTGTTGAGTCATATGACAGTCTAATGGGAGCTCCCTTGTTGGTAACTAACTGCTTTTCTCTGGTGGCTTTTAAGATTCTCCCCTTTGTCATTAAGCCTTGTCATTCCAATTATGATGTGTCTTGGTGTGGGCCTCTTTGGGTCCATTTTGTTTGGGACTCTCTGCATTCTTGACTTGTGTGTCTTTTTCCTTTACCAGGTTAGGGAAGATTTTGGTATGCATGTATGTATGTATGTGTGTATGTATGTATTTTATTTATTGATTTTTAGAGAGAGATTTGTTTGTCACTTACTTATGCATTCATTGGTTGATTCTTGTGTCCTGACTAGGGATTGAACCTGCAACCTTGACATGCTGGGAGAACAGTCTAACCAATTGAGCTACTCAGCCAGGGCCCAGGTCACTATTTCTTCAAATAGGTTCTCGATTCCTTGCTCACTCACTTTGCTGTGTGGTATCCCAATGATGCCGATGTCATTATGCTTCATGTTATCCCAAAGGTTTCTTAAACTCTCCTCATTCTTTATAATTCTTTTCTCTTTTTGTTGCCCTGTTTGGGTGTTTTTTTCTACCTTGTCTTCAAATTGCTTATTTGATCTTCTGCTTTATCTAACCTACTGTTTTATTCCTTGCAGTGTATTATTTATTTCAGATTGCATTCTTCATTTCTGACTGGTCCTTTTCTATGGCTTCTATGTCTTTTTTCATGCTGTTGAGCATCCTTATAATCATTACTCTAAATTCTCTATCTGATAAATTGCTTGCCTTCATTTAATTTTGTTTTCCTTCTGGAAAATTATCTTGTTCTTTCATTTGCAGCCTTTTTCTTTGTCTTCTCACTTTGGCTGCTTCTTTACATTTGTTTCTATGTATTACAGAGATCTGCAAAGACTCTGGTTCAGACCTATATTAGATGCTGCCTGTGACTGGGCCTGGGCAATCTGTTTGGAGCTGTCAGTGGTTCACAGCTTGTGGCTCCCTCTCCTGGGCCTAGATGAGTGCAGGAAGAACCAAGCTGCACACCAAGGCTGGCTTTTACCTGCACAGGCCCAGGGGATGGTCAGCTAGTATCACAAACCTCCCAGAGATCTGCCTTGGCCTGGAGGCTTTCAGTTAGGTTTGATTAGTAAAAGAGCCTCCAAAAGTACTGCTCAGCAGCCTGGCCCAATCTCCACAGGGTGGAACAGGAGGGATTCCTGCCAGCGGGGCTATTGCTTCCTTCCAGGCTGTTGCCACTTGGACAGGAGTTCTCTGCTCAAGAAAGATGGCTTCCACAGTATGGGGAATAACTGAGCACAAGGAGCCTGGCAGCTGACCCTTCAGCTCTCTCCCCAGAGCCACCAGCCCCAGACTCTTCTCACGTGGCTCTAGTATGCTTTGCTGTCCCTCTTCTGGAGCCCAGGGTAAGTGGCTGCAAATAAAATTTTGTGTGTTGGTTCTTTAAGAGACTCTCTGTGTCTCTAGCCATCTCTCCCTGGTGGACAAAAACCCTGCTGCTTTTCATAACCAGATGTTATTTGGGTTCCTTTCCTGGTTCTGGTGTTCTAGGCTGAGGAGCTCATCTTGGGTTTAGGCCACATACTTCTCAAGTGAACTCCTACCCACCAGCCACTGAAATATCCCCGCAGAACTTCAATTGACACCTGTGGGAGCCCAGGTAGCACTGTCCTGCATCTGTGCTTCCTACCAGTCTTGATGTGGTGATGTGGTTTCTCTGTAAGTCCTTGGTTATAATGCTTCTCTCCAGTTAGTGTTCAGCTGGTTATTCAGGATGATTTTTCTATAGTTTAGTTGTAATTCTAGTTTGGGAGGAGGTCAGTGTAGCTTCCACCTACTTTGCCATCATCTTGGATATCCAGCACTCTTAGCTTTGAGGTGGCCGAGAAGTTCTATCCTGCTGTGTACTCAGTCAAAGAACTGGAACACTGGTGAATAGCTTTGCTAGTTACCACAGCATGTGCAAGCTCTAAGTTCTGGCTTGAGACTTCCACTAGTTAGACAGGAGGACCTATTAAGCAGAGAAAAATAATATGATAAGTATGAGGAAACTAGGAAAGTACAATTTCATGGTTTCAAGCAAGTAAAGAAATCAAGGGAGGAAGAGATAGTTAAGATTTGACAAGAATAAGATTTTGATGCACAAACAATGTGCAGTTCCCCAAGAGGAGGTTATATAGAAGCCAGTGTGCTAGGGAAGTGGGATTTAAGAAAAAGAGTTGTTGAGCAAAAAATAATGTCATTATTCCTGGACATGCTTTTGAAAAGCACAATAGCAGTAACAAGAGAAAAGATTTGACAGATTTTACCAAACTTTATTTATTTTTAATTATATTTTATTGATTATGGTATTACAGTTGTCCTGGTTTTTCCCCTTATTCTCCTGTCTACCCAGCACCTCTCACTCCCTTAGGCAATCCCTCTATGCTTGTTCATGTCTGTGGGTCATACATGTGATTTCTTTGGCTACTCCATTTCCTATACTGTACCTTACATCCTGATGGCTATTCTGTAACTACCTATTTGTACTTCTTAATCCTCTCACCTCTTACCCATTTTCCCACACTCCCTTCATCTCTTTATCTTTAGCCTTTGTCACTTTAATTATGATGTGTCTTGGAGTGGGCGTCTTTGTGGCCATCTTGTTTGGAACATTCTGTGCTACCTGGACTTGCATGTCTATTTCCTTCACTAAATTAGGGAAGTTTTCTTTCATTATTTTTCAAATAAATTTTCAATTTCTTGCTCTTTCTCTTCTCCTTTTGGCACCTCTATGAAGCAAATGTTGAAGTGCTTAAAGTTGTCTCACAGGCTGCTTACACTATCCTCATTTTTTTGGATTCTCTTTCTTTTTATTGTTCTGATTGGTTGATTTTTGCTTATGTTCCAAATCATTGATCTGATTCTCACCTTCATCCACTCTATTGTTGTTTCTATAAACTGTTCTTTATTTCAATTAGTGTATCCTTCATTTCCGACTGGATTATTTTTATACTGTTGAGTTCCTCACTAAGTTCCTTGAGCATCCTTATAACCAGTGTTTTGAACTCTGCATCTGACAGATTGCTTATCTCCATTTTGTTTAGTTATTTTTCTGGAGTTTTGATGTGTCCTTTCATTTGGGTCATGTTTCTGTGTTGCCTCATTTTGGCAGCCTCCCTGTGTTTGTTTCTATGTATTAGGTAGAGCTGATTTGATTCTGTGTCTTGTTAGTGTGGTCTAGTGTAGTAGGTGTCTTGTAGGGTCCAGTGGCACAGCTTCCTCTGTTACCCAAGCTGGGTACTCAAGGTGCACCCTTTGTGTGGGCTGAGTACACCCTCCTCTTGTAGTTGAGCCTTGGTTGCTGTCGGCAGATCAATGGGAGGGATTTACTCAGGCCAGTTAGCTGCAAGGATTGGCTGTGACCACTTACCACCAACCTCACTTTTCATGGAGGATCAACTGTACAGGGGCAGGGTGATGGTGCTCCAATGTGGTCTATAGCTGTCCACTCTGTGTGCTGGCCCTGGGTTTCCCAGACGGTGCAGGTCAAGGTCAGCCCCCACCTGTATTTTGCCCAGGACCACCCTGCCTGAGTTATAAAGCAGTCTGAGATGGTTGCTACTTGTGCTGGACTTGAAGATTTCTAGGCGAAGCCAAACTGTGAGTCTAGGCTGCTGGTTCTGGGCCTGGGGCTCACTGAGGTCAGCTGTTGCTTATTTGAGAGGATTTAGGAAGTTATGAAGCATGAGTCAAGACCAGCCATTCATATGCAAAAGCAGCTTGGGTGGGCCCATAAGTTGGGTGGGGTGGAGTCTCTGCAGATCTCCAAGGCAGGTTAAACAGTGTTAGCCAGGTTGATGGAATCTTAGATTTGGCACAAGTCTGCTGGCTTGGTGGGTGGAGGGCCCAGAAAAGGGACAATGGCCTCTGCTTGCCTTGATGCCAGACACCTCAGCCTCCTCACTTGCTCCTCAAGCTGCCTCCCTGGCACTGGAGCCCAGAGGGAGTGAGTCTGACTAGATGAGTGCTTGTGAAGGTTCTTCAATAAGAACTGCTTGGGGCTCCAGAAGTTTCTTCCATTGACTCAATCCCCACTGATTTTTGCCAGAAGTTGTGTAGACTTCTCTTCCTGGCACTGGAACCCTGGGCTGGGGAACCTGGTATGGATCTGGGACTCCTTCCTCCTGAGATATCCCTCCTGAATTTTTATCCACCAGAAGTGGATGTACGACCAGCCCATTCTATCTGTGTCCCTCCTACCAGTCTGGATGGATGTGGTTTCTTTAATTCTGTAGTTGTCAGACTTCCATTCAACTCAATTTCTGTCAGTTCTGAGTGATGGTTGTTTTATATTTTAGTTCTAATTTTGTTTTGGTTGTGCAAAGAGGCAAGCCATGTCTGCCTGTGCTGCTATCTTGACTGGAAGTCCCAGTTGGTTCTGCCAAACTTTAAACTCTCTGTTTGAAACCCAAATAAAAGATTTACATGTTTTGGTGAAGATTAGTGGTATATGAGTCTGTGCACCCATGATGAACCATCTCAATCTTCTTTCTAAAATAAGAAGAGAGGTATCATCAGGACAGGGGTTTTGTAAGGAAAAAGAATGACTGAGGTACCCTTGTGGAGAAGGTAGTAGGGATAAAACACTACTGACCTGAGATCAGGAAGTCGATGTTAACGTTAGTTAATTTATTATGTAAATGTTTATTAAGCACCTGCTGTGTCTTGAGCACTAGGATGGGAACTGGGAGTAAAATAACTGGAGGATGGTCCAAGTCCTTGAGTAGCTGTTTGTCGGTAAACAGTAATGTTTGGGCGAGCCATGCAGTAAGTGACACCGCTGCCCAGGGATGGAGACCAACAGAGTGGTGGTGGTTACAACCAGAAAGCAGTGGGAAGGATGTGTGCACAATGATGGGAAAAAGGAGCCTATTCTGCCTAAACAGCCCGACAGTAAAATGCCGTGTATTCTTAATTGAGTCATGTGTTTTGAATGTTTGTAGTTCAGGGTCTTGATGGTCTAATCCCTCTCCTAGATCAGTCAACAAGTATTTTCTAAATCCAGAATATTCACTCAGCTAGCTTAAAAAAATTGCAGTGAGTGAGGCTGGGGGCAATTTGTATGTGTAATTGGCTAGGGCAGGTCACGCTGGAACTCACTAGGAAGCCTCAAGGGCATCCTTTCTCTCTTTTGCATTTTCTATACTTTTGCGGAGAGAAGGCTGAAGTCAAAGCAGGCATCTGGCCAATTTCTTCAGAAGTCTCCAGATGAGAGAGGCTAGCATCCTTGCTCTCAAGCGATTGTTCCTGGGCTCAGACACTGGGGAGATGTTTGCACAAACTTCCCTCAACTAAGCTTCCTAGAAAGAGACACAGACTGCTGGAATCTGAAAAGACAACACTGCTACGTGCAGTAACAAGACCCCAAGACACTTGGTAGAATCTCACTCCCCAGTCATCTCTTCCTCAAAGACCTAGTAATGCTCAAAGGGATCACAGTTGCTTCTGCCAGGACAATATTTCAGTGTCATTGTGGATGTAGAGAATGCTAAACAAAAAGGAAAGTCCAAGCCAGAGAAGGCAGTGGACTGGAGAGGCTCACAGCTCTCTAGGCATTGAGGACATCCCTCTAGAAAGAGGGTCAGATGAACCAAGGGCTGTCAGAATAATATCTCTGGCTGAAGCTCTGGAGGAGCAATTTCCTCTACTCACTGGTTCTCAAAGTGTAGCCCTCAGGCCAGATATATCAGGCTGCTTGGTGAATTGTTGCAAAGTCAAGTTTTCAGGCTCTATTCCTGGACCTACTGAATTAGAAATTCTGGGGTTAGGGTCCTGCAACACTGCAGGATGTGTTTCAACACACATTCAGCTGCATGTTAAAGTTTGTTAACCACACCGATAGTTGTTTCTTTTATAAAATTACCAAAGACAGTGGGAGGAGGTGAGCTGTCTGTCAGCTAGAATGTTCAGGAAAATAACGTGTTTTTTTTTTTTTTTTTTTTTTTTTTTTTTTTTTTTTTTTTTTTTTTTTTTTTTTTTTTGCGTTCATTTGGCACTGACCTTGTTGTTCATTATTGAGTTCTAGGATGAGACCCCAATGATTAACTGTCACCCTAACCCACCCCCAGGTTAGTCAGATTCCATCTAATTCCATAATCTATGGAATGTCTGGTATGTGCTGAGGACTTTTTTAGAAACCACATGAAACGGAAAACTAAACATTAATGTGTCCTTAAATGTGTGATTTAAGGACTATAAACAGAGTGTCTATAAACCACCAAGAAGAAGAGAACTTTAACAATCAGATCAAATCTAAATATTAAGCATGTTATTACAGATTCTTTTCACACTGGTCTTCATAAGGATGATAACATACTTTCCTTTGATTCTAAGATATACCTTTTTCATGTGTTGGTGTTTCTGAAATTCAGATTCATCTTATAGTTGGTATGCGTGTTTAATATGCTTTATTCCGCTTGACAAAAAAAGAAAAAATGTAGCACTTAGTAGGTGGTTTACTCTTTTCAGCAAATTGCATCTTGGAGGGAAACATATTAATAAGAAACACCAATGGGCCAGATAGTGTGCTGAACGTTATGTACACATTTCACTTGATCCTCACAACCAAGCTATGACGGGGTACAATGATCAAACCCATTTTTTTTTTTTAGGCAAGGAAACAGGAGAAAGGAGTAGCCTGCCCAAGGTGATGAGGCTGGTGAGGAGCAGAACTGGGATTCAAGTTCAACTGTGTTTAACATCAAAGTCCATGGTCTTAATCTCATACATTACACATTCACCTCTCTCTCCCTTTACTAAACTGTTTCTTCTGCCTGGAAGGTATTTTCTCTTCTCTTCCTAAAACTTGCTTATCTAAACAAGGAAGAATCAAATAACATCTTTCCTATAAAGGTTTCCCTGACCATCGGGGATCTGTAACAACTCTCTCTCCATCAAGCCATGACTTCTGTGACATTGGCTGTCAAAACTCTGATTTAAAAAAATAAATGATCAATAACCAGAACTTGTCATTCTAAAGTTGTGCCACAAGGAGGCAGTAGTGTCCTAGCCATTGGATCTGAACTAGATGGCGTATTTACTCTTATGCCTCCATGGATTTATAAATTTGAGCTTTATGTACTTCATTTAAAGAAAAAAATGTAAACTCTGCTACAATGGTTACTCAAGCACTATTTTAAAAATATAATGTTTGCAATCAGTGTTTAAAAAGAATTTAAATTTGAAAAAGGAATTCAAGTTTTAATTTTGTATTTTTCTTAATTTATCCCAATTACCTTTAACTTTAAGTTATATTAAAAGAGGAAGAAAAGAAGAAAAGAACTCAGAGTAGGAAGATAAAAAGTAGATCATAGGCTTCGTTCTCAGCCATCAGATGTGTCCATAGAAACCCCACACCTCCCAGGTCTTCCTAAGCTGCCCGCAGTTTGTGATCTTTCTACCTCAGGCAAATATGGCTGTGCAACCTGCCAGATATACTTCATCTTATTAAAGAAACTACCTTAATTTTGTTTCCTGTAACTCAGAGCCCTGTTTTATTTCTTAGCAATAACAGGAGCTGCCTGATCTTACAGTGCCATGATGCTCCAGGGTTACAGGAGCCTCTAATTCCAATTTACCTAAATCAAAAGAAGGCATTATTTCTCTTTTCAGCTCAGCTAAGGAATAAAATATTACCTTCCTTGTTTTCTCAAAGTCAGAATAAATGAGCTGTGAATGATGTGAGAGTGTGTGTGTACAGATAAGATAGATGTAGATATACGACATTTCAGTTACGTGTTTTGTATGCAGAAAGAGGTGTGTGTGTGTGTGTGTGTGTGTGTGTGGAATAGGCAACATGCAAAGGGCTTTAGATTTAAATAAACTTGAGGATAAATTCTGGCCCTTTACTACCTTTCAATTTCTAACTGCAAGGTTTGGGAAAATAATTTATTTGAAGCTTAGAATATGAAAAAATATCTATATTGTTAGAAGGGGTTGTTTCTTCTCCACCTTTCTAGTTTTAAAGTGGTTGGATTTGTGCCATTAATGCAAGAGTTCTCTAATTCAAGCCTTGGGTAATATTTTATTTAAATCCACTAATTGCAATTTTAAGTGGAAAAAATATGTTATCTCAACAGATGCAAAAAAGGCATTCAATAAAATTCAGGCCAGTGCATATTTATTATAAAAATCTCAGCAAACTGGGAATAGGAGGAAACTCTCAACATGACAGAGTATATATAAAGCCTACAGTAAGCTTTTGCTTAAAGAACACATTTTAGAAATTTATCTTCAATTAAAATAAGAAAAGATGGTCACTTTCCCTTTTATGATTTAATACTGTATTGAAATTCTCAATTGATGCAATCAGACAAGGAAATAAAATACATTAAAATTTAAGAATTGGAAAGAAAGAGAAAATGTTATTATTTGAAGATGATGTGCTTATCTTCATAGAAAATCCTGTAGATTCTACTGATAAACCAAAACATATTCAAATTCATCACATGTGCTTTAATCTTCTGAAAAATACATAAAGTGTGGTATATTCATAAAGTAGAATGCTATACAGCAATTAAATGAACTATTTTTACACATCAACATGGATAAATTTCTGAAACATGTTGAACAGAAATAAAGCTAATTTCAGAATGTTTCATATAATGAGAGCTATTTTAAAAGCATAAAGAGAGCAAGTTTAAAAACATAAATATATGACGAGGTTTGTCCAGGAGGTGTTCACCTATGTAACATGAAAAACAGAGACATTTATTGAAGAAGATACAAAATGCAAGAAACATCGCACATAGGACAATGATGATTCAGTCCCCTTCAAAGTAGGCACCTTGGGACCTCACACAGTTTTCCTAATCGCCACCAGCTGCCTCATCATATTTTCCTGAATCTCATCGATGGTCTGAAATCTCTTCCCTTTCAAAGGTGATTTTAGTTTTGGGGAAAAGCCAGAAGTTGCAGGGCACCAAATCTGGGCTATAGTGGGGCTGAGTCACCCAGGTGATTTGATATTTCACAAAAAAAACTCTGCATGAGAGTGATGCATGAGCAGGTGTGTTGTCGTGCTGAAGGTACCAATCACCAGTTGCCCATAGCTGCAGCCTTCTGAATAATCTGAATAGTTTCTGCAGAGGAAAGTTCAAGCTTAATGCAAAATCTGATGCAGTTTTGTCACTCTACTCACTCAGTCATTTTGAATACAACAGCCACACAGCACACACACTCACTCAGTGGTGTCTACCACCCCCACTGACTAGTACAGTGAAGTTGTCATTGTTTACTCATTCACATTCCAGTCCACTCTTCTTGGCTGCCAGGTTATACCGATGCTGTGCACATGGTTATATTAACAATAGTTGGACTTTTTCCAGATGGACCTTGTATATGTAGTAAAGATATAAAAGCATGCATGAAAAAGTGTACTAGTTTCTATTACAACTAGTTCAACTGGTTCAGTTGTAACAAATTACCACAGATTCAGCAAATTAAAACAATAAATAATACCTATTTGTTATCTCAAGTTTCTGTAGATCAAAGTCCCAATACAGTGTCCTCTGCTTAGAGTCGAAGCAGGCAGAAATGGAGGTGTCAGCAGGGCTGCATTCCTTTCTAGAGGTTCTGGGGATGAACCCACTTCCAAGCTTAGACTGATAGCAGAACTCAGTTTCCTGCTATCACAGGACTGAGGTTTCTATTTCTTTGTTGGCTATCAGCTAAGGTCTGGGCTTTGCTACTAGAAGCTGGCTGCATGACTTCCCATGCTTTCTATATATCCTGGGTCAAGTCTCCTCAAGTTTTGATTCTCTTTGACTTCATTTCTACAACATCTCTCTCACACTAATGGGGGGGCGGGTCTCTGCCCTTAAGGGCTCAGGTGATTAAATTTGGCCCACCTGGACCATCCAGGATACTCTCCTTTTTAGAAAGTCTATAACTGTAATGACATCTACAGAGTCCCCTTTGCCATGTAAAGTAATATATTACAGGTTCCAAAGATTAGGGAGTGGACATCGCAGGAGGCCATTCTGCCTATGGTAGGAGGTGACATTCTGACTTTAAGGCCGTGGTTACCTGCCGGTAGGTAGGGAGAGTGGTGGGGAAATGACCTAAAGAAGACCTCAAATCTGTACTCTCCCATTTTTGAAAACTAATCTGAAGCAAATACAGTAAAAGTTAAGATTGTTAAATACGCATGGTATAGTGGAGGGTTTTTGTATTTTCAAGTCTTTGTGTAGGTTTGCAAAATTACATAATAAAACCACTTTTTAGAATAAATGACAAGAAACTTTGGAAAATGATGCTTTATGCATCTCAGTGTTGTAGAGCAAATTCATACTGATTTCAGAGGTCATTAGTAAACCATAGAGGCACTTCAGAAGAGTGGTTGATGCAGAAATGATTGCCAGGTTATACAATTATTACTTTACTGTACTTGGGTGTGAAGAAAATTAAGACAGAAGCTATAAGGGTATATGGGACTAGGAAGTGTTTTTAGAAAAAAATATGTTACAACACACACACAAGTAGAGAAAATAGTTTGAATGTGCTAAGTGTTAAATGCAAAAGACATATGGAGAAGGAAAGTTGCATACCAACTAGAGAAATAAGAAGTTTGAAGGAGCTAGGTCCCAGAGGAAGTGGAATGGGATGATATCTAAAGCACAGGTGGAGGTGTGAGTCTTGGATTGAGAAGGTACAGTACAGTACATCCCAGTACTGTACTAGCTCCAGTTGCCATAACAGAATGCCATAGGCTGAGCAGTGAAGATGGGTGGAGAACAACTTCTCTGGTCTCTTCTTATAAGGGCACTAATCCCATCATGAGGGCCCCACCCTCATGACCTCATGTAAACTCTGTTATCTCCTAAAGCTCACATTTCCAAATACCACAGCATTGAGGGTAAATTTGTTCCATCATATAAATTTGTGTGTGTGGTGGGGGGATGGGGAGAACACAATTTAGTCCATAGTATGTAACAAACTGAAGGAGAGAGTAAAAATAGTTGCTTGTGTACAGAGATATCTGGTCACAAGCAAGAAGATAGGTAAAAATGTTATTATACATTGGCTACAAAAATGCATATGGTGAACTATCCAAGCTCTGAATCTATATCAAAAGAAAGGACAGACAGCAAGGTAAGGGGAGCCATGAGAACTCCAGTGCACTATGGCAAAGAGTCCGGGTCAGGAAGGAAAGAAGCACACCACATGGACGGACACTGTTGCTCACCTATTTCATTGTCACTGTACCCTTTCACTTACTAATAACTGTGACTTAATTTAGATGCCCAGCACAAAGGGCTGATTGTCTATTGCCTAAACCATTCATGAAATTCTAGCGTCCTGAGCCAGACACTCAGTGTCCCAGTCTTGCTTGCAGCTAACAGTACCTGCGAGATACAGAGTTAGCCAGTGAGTCTACGGGGAACCCTCTGCTGCAATAGTCTTTGCTCCTCTCTCTGATTCGGACAGATGTGTGCGAATGTGATGCGAGGCGCTACAGAAACCTTAATGACACTGTGAGAGAAAGGGCAAACAATTATAATCACATAGAACCAATGCTTGATTTATCATGAAAATGCTAAAACAAACTCAAAATCTCATACTTCCCCGTACTTACTTGTAAGTACAAGTAAACATTCTTATGGGTTAAACTATGGCTATGTAGGTTTTCTCTTATTTTCATCCAAATGCACCCTCATTAATATGAAATGCAAACAAAAGGAAGACACCAATCTAGGAGAAAAAAAAAACTGAACAATTTCAAATTATTTGCTTATGCTTCCTTTGGTAGAAATATATAATATGAACATTTCTTTAAAACATGTTGGGAGGAAAGGGAAAATGATAAAAATTGAGATTAAAGAAAAATGCAGACAGAATAGTAAAGTAAACCAAACAAAGACTGAAAAAAAAATAGCAATAACTAATAATAATAGAATAGGCATGAACTAAAATAATATTATGAGGGACTTTTGCATCTGGTATCTACTAACTAGGAAATTTGGGCCAACACACATTTCAAAAACAAAAAGCTTAACAGCACATATTTTCTCGTTATGTTTATTGTTGAACTTTTACAGATGTCCCCATTCCCCTCCCTTTGCCCGCTTTCACCCAGCCCCCTCCACCATCACCGCACTATTATCTGTGTCCACGGGTTGTGCATGTATGATCCTTGGCTAATCCCCTCACCTTCTGCCATCCGGTCCTCCCCCTCCTCCCTCCCTCTGACAGCTCTGTCTGTTCCATGCATCCACGCCCCTGTTTTTATTTTGTTTGTCAGTTTGTTTTGTTCATTAGATTTCATATATAAATGAGAGCATATGGTATTTGTCTTTCTCTGACTGACTTATTTCACTTAGTATAATAATCTCTGGTCCATTCGTTGAACAGCATATTTTTAAGATCTGCTCTGAAGATACCCGAAGGCTAAGAAAGCAATGAAGAATTATGGAGCCATCATCACAAAGAAAATCTAGAGAAGCAAGCTCAGTATTTGGGGGTCTCCTCCCCCCATTGGGGCATCTTTAAGAGGTGATTGAGAATATGAAAAGCTATTTTGACAGTTTCCTCAAGTTAATGGAAAAAATGGATTTCAAGGGCCATCAAGGGGTGGATTGGAACCTCAAAGGGCAACAGCCTGAAGTAAAGTTGGATTGGTGGCAGGCTGGCTTTGTAGGGCTGGAACTCAGCTTCATCTCAGCCCGGTGATCCTTGAGAGGCGTCCACAGGACACCCGCCCACGGGGCTGCTGCAGCCCATGGCTGTCTGACAGAAGAAAGTGGAGATTTTCTCTGGAGAAAGAGACTACAATCCAGAATCTTGAGTAATTTCCATAATTTCACCATAATATCCTATTCTTAATAAGAAAAACTAAACAAGAATGTGGGGAAACAAAAACTAGAGAGAGTAGAAACAGATCCAGATACACTACTTTAAAGTTTAAACTCTTTATGGAGATTTAGGATAAGACTGAGAATTTTGGCATAATATTTCTGGAAACTATTTAAAAATTTAAGTGAAAATTCTAGACATAAAAATTAATGGCTGAAATTACGATCTTAATGTATAAATTTAAAGGAGATTAGACAGTGTTGAGAGGATACTAGTGACATATAACATACACAAGAAGAAAATATGTACAGCAAGGCACAGAAAGAATAAAGCAAAAAAATACAATATGATATAAATAATGTACAGAATGCAGACAACACATATGTATGTGGAATTCCAAAGAAGAGAGAAAGAATGAATAGTAGATGAGAAAAATGGGGCAATGTGTAAGATAATGGATGGAAATTTTCCAAACTAAAAAATGCATCGACTACAAATGCTAGAAGTCCTATAAATAAATCCTAAGTATGATAAATAAAAAGAAAGTCACATCTTCATATTATAATAAAATTACTAAACCAAAAGAGAAAATATTAAAAGTGGCAAGGAAAAAAAAGACAAATTAACTTTAGAGACATACAATTAGACCAGTGATTTTCAGCATTTTCCACCTCATGGCACACATAAACTAATTATTAAAATTCTGCAGCACACCAAAAAATATTATTTTTTGCCAGTCTGGGAAAAAAGGTATAATTTTGATTCATCCACACCAAACAGCTATTGTTATTTTGGCTGTTATCATTTTTCTACTTGACAACCTAAGGGAAAAGAGGTCAGTGCCCCTGACTAAATAGTCAGCTATTGCATGTTTTAAAAATTCTTGCAGCACACAGGTTGAAAATGGCTGAATTAGACTAACAGCTGACTTCAAGAGAAACATCAGACAAACGAGGAAACAGAGGGCAATGAGATATTATCTTCAAAGTACTGAATAAAAAGTATCTCCCCATTATGATTCTATGTCCAGTAAAACATTCTTTAAGAATGAAGGTGAGATATATACATCACTAGAACACTTGTACTACAGGAAACATTGAGTTCTTCAAGGAGAAAGAAAATGCTCACAGATGGAAGTTCTTATTACCTTTTCACCTTTTCTGTTACTTTATGGAGCCCTTAGGAGAACTACCCTGCTTCACTTATACTTCTTAACATTGTCTAATTTGTGTTAAAGTCATCCACTGAAATCTAGCTTCAGCTATTGAATTTGCAATTCTAGATGTAGAAAAAAATGAACAAAAAAGGTCAAATATGGAGGTAAATTTAAATTACCATTGACCTGATAATGTTATCTACAATAATAATTATCTCTATTATATATAACAATTAAATGCATGACAACAGTAGCAAAATGATGTAAAGGTAAGCTGTAAGTTAGTTTCAATAGGAATTCCCAGCAGCGTCTTCCAGTACCCATTGTTAGCTGAATCCAAAGCACGCTTCAGGCTGAGCTTTCCAGCAATGAGGATGGACCCAGACATCCTCTGGGCTTTCAGATTATACCTTGCCATCCCATTGGACACCTTAACCCACAAGCCCTTCTGAATGGCTAGACCTGAACCTCCTTTGTTAGGAAGTTGCTCTTAACAATATATTAAGAGTCACAGAGAGAGATTTGTGAAGAAATGACTGTATGATTATGCTAGAGGAAGTATGAGAGAAGTTGCTTTATTACTTAGTAGGAATTTGACATTTTTGAGCTTTTCTTTTCTGTCATTTCATGGAGCCCTTAGGAGATAAGAACAAAAATGCTGTCAAAGTTTAGGAGAGATTTCTGAAGTCCTTATTTGCAGAGGCTTTTGAGTACTGAGCTTACGTATTTCTCTTTAAGGACAAAAAGTCTTAAATGAAAAAAAGCAATGTCAGTTCACATGACTGAACTGTTGTGGTACTTTTCTGTCTTGTGAATTTCTCCTGAGCTCAGGGGCACACCCACCGACTCAGAAAAGCCCGATACATCCTATCCTGGGAAAAGACGGAAACACGGTAATGCTTTTCCTCTGTTCTCTGATGGTTTTCTCTGCTTCTCTGTTCCACGTAGGATAGTTTTACCCTCAATTCCCACCACTTTTTGTCTTTCCTCATCAGGCACTTCTGTTCCCCTTGAGTCCTCTCTTCTTATCTTTGTTTTCCTGACTGGAGGTAGGAGAACATTTCTCTCTGACATAGTATTTGTTTCTGTTACCTAAAATGTTTTGTGTTTTGTTTTTTTCCTTAAAACTACTTCTGTTCCTCCTTTTGGGAAAATTATGCACTTAGATTTGGGGTGAAGAAAAGAGAACCTAATGATTCTTCAGCACCTCAATTGTCTTCAGCACTATATGTTAGTCAGTTAAGTACTCATAACTGCCCAAAGTAATTATTTTTAGTTTTCATTTTACATGTGGGACAAACCAGACAAGTCTCTTTCCTCTATCTTGCTATATTCCCTGTTTCAGGTGCTGAAAGCCCACATTATACCAGAAACCTGGAGGTTTGGGGAGGCTGATACCTGAGAGCTGGCTGTAAGAGGTGGGAGGACATCAGGACATCAGTGATAGACTTTGAGCACCTTGTGACTCAAAAATAACCCTCTCTGAGCACTCCATACATACAGGGCCCAGAAATGAATTATATCTTTAGTTATAGGTATCCCCCATGATGATGTACCCTGAGGTATTTGTAAGTTCAGAACTGTGCACAAGATACAGCATTGAGGCAAACCCATCCACTTGGTGAAAGTTTTCTCCGGTGCCCTTTCCATATCTGGTTTCAGGTGAGTCCAGGCTGTCCAAATCCCTTGTTGGTTCCCATTCAGATCTGTTCTTTCTGAGTAGTAAAGCCCTAGACTATTCTGAGTCTCATTCATTCACTCACTCATTCACCCATTCATTTTTGTTTTTAAATGACACTGTTTGAGCAATTCCTTCAAGCCAGTTACAATACATAGGTTCTTTTGTAAGTCTCATTCTAAAATGAGCTCCTCTCAGGCAGCTTTTCTTTGGAAATGATTTAGTCTGCTTCTCCCACTTAAGTTTAACAATAACTGAAAACATGTAGTGGCCGCATTCTCAGAGCTGTTTCCAATCCAAATTTGAACTCACTAGTCTGAATAGGAAGCACTGAGAATAGTAAAGTTGTAGCTCCAGGTAAAAGTGATGATTTTATTTATTTCTATGATCCCTCAAATATCTAATACAGTACAACTTCACCTGTGAGGGAGGCTGGCCCCTAACAGGATACAATTTCCAGATCTGTCTTATGCAACATTTTCATGCTCTGAAGTTTATTTCCAGGGGAGAAAGTTTCCCCAAAGTTTAAGGACTTTCTAGTGCTATAGCGGAGCTCTGTTTGGAGGTGAGTAAAACAGAAGGGAACTTTCTTTTTGCTGCCCTCTATAATTACAACAGGTAGTTCTCTGTGTTTCATGGTTTGATTCCTTGCCTTTTCAGCATCTTCTGCCTCTGATGTACAATTCTCTGGATGTACTATTCTCCGGATGAATCCAGGTCACTGTAGCTACAGCTAGAGTGGTGAATAAAAGAAAAAAATAAAGTAATAATAAGACAAAATGCAATCCCCACATGACTGGAAGTATTTAGGTTTTTATAAATAATATGTACAATTTACCCATTTATTTTCCTCTTTTAGAAATCAAGGAAGAGAGCTATATCAGCAGGAATTTTCAAACTCTGCCTTAATACCAAATTCTTACACTGACATGCAAACTTATTCATCTTCTGGGCCATGGGATTTCAAAAGGTCTTTCTTTCATTGTAGTCGTTGCTCAACTAGGTAAGAATTACAAGTAATGTGGACTTGACTCCTGAGAATAGCTTTAATTCTGCGTATTTGGATAAGCCATGGGAGAGAAATCATGTTTTTTGAGAAACTGAATGCGCTGGTCTTGCAGTATGGACACAAGATATAGAGCAGGACGTGAAGGTTAAGACGGTGTCATTAACAGTGTTGATGGATTATCCGGCGCCAATGGTTGTAATCCGGGTTGTCGGTTCAGGTCCGGGGAAAAAAGGTCAAGCTTTAGAAAGTTGGTAGGCAGTCTATATTTACAAATGGCATGAGGGCGCCGACAAGGGCTGAGTGTGAAGAGATCACACAGACTGGGCCTGGAGACGGCGACCAGAGTATGTTTCCATATCCGTCCGCCGTTTCTGGTGATAAACTGCGTAGCATCTGGGATATCTCTGTGCTGCCCATTCTTTAGTTTACTCCCTTTCTCCTCGCTTGGCGAGGTAGTCCAGCCACTAACCTCTCTTCACTGCCAATTAATAATCTCATTTAAATAGTGAAAACCAAAAGCCATTAGATGAGAAGTGTCTTCTTTCTCCACCAAATCTACTGACTTCATGCATGTTGGATGGATGGAGTAAACACACTCTCCCCGAAGGCCACCCATGCTCTGCTTCTGCTCCGAAACCCCGCTGCTCTCAGAGACACCATTTCTGCAATTTTATCTTATTCCTCCTGGAATTTCTGTCTTTCTACTGGATTATTATGAACAGATTACAAAATCAGCAGATTTAATAATGAAACAAGAACAAATTAACTCTAAGAAATTAAAGAAAGAACAATAAAGATGGACAGGGAATTGATGTAGGGTGGAAATTCTGTAGAAAGCATAATTACAGGTTTTAGGAAATCTAGAGACTTACCATTCTGGAACATACATTTCTGAGTGGGCGAGAAACGTTGTGAGTGGAGAAGAGGGTTAAAACACTGGAATATTAGACATAAGAAGAGGCTTCAGCCCTGATCAGTGTAGCTCAGTTGGTTGGGCATTGTCCTGTAAAGTCATGGGTCAGAGCACAGGCCTGGGTTGTGGATTCTGTCCCCGGAAGGGACATCTATGAGAGGCAGCTGATCAGTGATTCTCTCTCACATCAATGTTTCTCTCCCTCTCTCTAAAAATAAGTAAATAAAATCTTTAAAAAGAAGAAGAAGAAGAGGCTGCATGCAATTTACTTCTGACATTCCGTAGAGCATATTGAAGGCAATGAGGAACCACAGTGTTCTCTCTGAGTTCGTCCTCTTGGGGCTGTCTTCTGACCCCCAGATTCAACCTCTGCTCTTTGTGCTCTTCCTTGGTGTTTACCTCCTGACCCTGATGGGGAACCTGATGCTGCTGCTGCTGATCAGGGTTGATTCGCATCTTCACATCCCCATGTACTTTTTCCTGGGACATCTGTCCTTCCTGGATCTCTGCCACTCCTCTGTCACCGTGCCCAAGCTGTTGGAGAACCTCCTGTCTGAGAAGAAAACTATCTCAGTGGAGGGCTGCCTGGCTCAGGTGTTCTTTGTGTTTGCCACGGGGGGCACTGAGTCCTGCCTACTTGCTGTGATGGCCTATGACCGCTATGTTGCCATTAGCTCTCCCCTGCTCTATGGCCAGGTGATGAACAGACAGCGATGTGTGGGGCTGGCTTGGGGCTCATGGGGCTTGGCTTTTCTGGATGCTCTCATCAATATCCTTGTAGCTCTTAGTTTAGACTTCTGTGAGGCTCACAATATCCACCACTTCTGCTGTGAGCTGTCCTCTCTCTACCCTTTGTCCTGCTCTGATGTGACAGCAAGCTTTACTGCCCTGCTCTGCTCTAGCATCCTGCATTTCTTTGGAAATTTTCTCCTGATAGTTTTCTCCTATGTTCGGATTTTGTCCACCATCCTGAGCATCAGCTCTACCACAGGCAGAGGCAAGGCCCTCTCCACCTGCTCCTCCCACCTCATGGCAGTGGTCTTATTTTATGGCTCAGGATTGCTCCGCTATCTCATGCCAAATTCAGAATCCACTCGAGAGTTAATCTTCTCCTTGCAGTACAGCGTGGTCACCCCCATGCTGAATCCTCTCATCTACAGCCTGAAGAACAAGGAGGTGAAGGCAGCTCTGAAAAGGATGTTGAGAAAATTTTCCTAGCGTTTCAAATAATAGACTAGGGCATCAGAATGATGAGGAACCTGGGTAGAATTGCAATGAACAGTGCCCGCATATTGAGAATTCTCTGATGTCAGGATCTGCAAGATACCTTACAGATTTTCTTTTCTTTCTTTTTAACCCTCGCTTGAGGCATTGATAGGTTACTTCCTGTACCTCCCAGACTGGAGATCGGACCTGAAACCTTTTGGTGTACAGGATGATGGCTCCAACGTACTGAGCCTCTCTGCCAGGGCCTTAGAGCTTTCCTAAAAATATTCACGCAGAGGTGGAGTTAATTTTCTTGGAATGATACCAGTTCAGTCCTAGTCCGAGGAAGGTGGGAGGATGAACCTCTTTTTTGTCTAGCAATTTTTCTTATAAAAATATTTAATTTATTACACACAGTGTGGTAGAAATTATTATTACCCTCGGTCTATCTTTACTATACTTCTAGCAACTAAACTCCACTTGCTCTATATGGTTCCATAGAGACTGTTAATCATGGCGTCCCCAAGTCCTCCCCCCTCCCCCTGCTCTCTATTCACCCATTCTTCCTGGCACAGTGGCTGGAACAGGAATGGGTCCATGGTCAATGTCAGGCCACTCCGTAAGGAATTTCAGTCTTGAGGAGTGATTCAGAGAGGCAGAGGTCTTTGCAGTGCTCTGACAGCCTAGCCCAGTGGCCCTGCTTATAACATCACTAGTGTTATCCCAGATTCTGTCTTTTCAAGGCAGATTTATAAACATGAATTCTAATAAGAACACATGAGTAGATATTTGCATCACGTCAGGGACTGAACTTAGCACTTTACATACATTATCCTATTTAAATATCACAAGTGTTTTAGGTAAATGCTTTAGTTATTCTTATTTTAAGAAGAGGAACTGACTCAGAGAGGTAACTGGTGGGGATGGAAATTAGATCCAAATGGAACGGACTTAACCCCTACCTAAGTCTATTTTCTTTACCACCTTGACAAACTGACTCTCTCCTTGATGTTGTGGGCTAGCTTGACCCAGTTCACGAATTTCCTTTTTAATGCTTTATTACTGTTGTTGTCTTAATTTACTTTGCTTGAGTAAGTCAAAATTAGATTCTGTCATTTACAAGGAAAAGACCTAAAAGATATATATTGGTGCCACCATGGAATGGCAGGTAGAGACATCCAAGGACAATGGGGATATCTGGAATCATTTGTTGGATCGATGCATGTCAAATAGAGACCACAAATAACGCATTTGTTTATCCTGCTTCAAACCATTTACCTAATGGCCAAAAATCCCCAGCTGTGAGGGGCCCCGTGACAAGACAGGACTCCCTAGCACACTGCTAGACAAGCAGCCTGGTGGCACCGCGGAAATGGCAGAATGTGAGAGCAATAACAGCAGAGCAAATGCTGCACAGGACCTGCAGCAACTCCAGAAAGAAACCAACAGAATTTCAGCAAAGGTCCCTTAGACTGTGAAACATGATTGGAGAATTAGCGACAAAGAGATTTTGGAGAGAAATATGTGGATTAAAATTATCATGGTCAAAAATCAGTGAATGACTGATTTACTATGGTACATTTACACAATAGAACACTACAGAGCAGAAAGAAAGAAGGAGCTCCTACCCTTCACAACAGCATGGATGGAACTGGAGAGCATTATGCTAAGTGAAATAAGCCAGGCAGCAAAAGACAAATACCGTATGATCCCACATATAAGTGGAACCTAATCAACAAAACAAACAAGCAAGCAAAATATAACCAGAGACATTAAAATAAAGAACAAACTGACAGTAACCGGGGGGGTGGGGTGGGGGAAGGATAACAGGAGAAAGAAGGGGAAGGTCATCAAGGAATGTGTATAAAGGACCCATGGACAAAGCCAAAGCGGGGAAGGATTGAGGGTGGTAGGTGGGGGTGGGGCAGGGGAAAGTGGTGGCGGGAAAATGGAGACAACTGTATTTAAATAATGATGCAAAATTTTTTTAATTAATTATTTCTTTTTGCAGTTACCTTTTGGTTTCTGCTTATTTACAAACTGTCAGCTGTCACCGTCCAGCAGTAGAGAATATAAACTCAAAGAGATCAAGGACTTTTTTTTTTGCATCTTCGCTACATTTTTAAGAGAATTAAAATAGTTTCAAACATGCTTATTGCACAATAAGTAAATTTTCAATGTATAAATTATGGGCAAAGAAATGAGAGTATATCTAGGATGGAGTCCCACCAGTAGGACTTTACTGCCAAAGCAGTCTGAAATAACTATACGAGTAGCATAGTCTCCCATGTGAATGCATTTATCTTTCTCCGCGAGGCTCGTTCTGGTCCATGGATGCACAGCATGGCCATGGCTGGGCAAGGCGGTGCTTATGCAAGGGTTCAACAAGATCTTCATGCTTGGAGGCTGTTCTGCTGTTGTCACTGGTGAAATTTATTTTGATAAAGGTCACACACAGCTTCTGTTAGATGTACACCAGATATGTTCCAGTTTTTCTTTCTATAGTGAATTAAAAATTCAATTACATTTATTATGTGGGAGTGCTGTGGTCCTGTGCGCGCTGATCCTGTGTCTGCCAGCTTTGCCGAACTACCTTCCTGGTTCTAGTGGCTTGTTTATAGATAGTATGGGATTTTAAAATTGTTTTGGTTATTTCATCTTAAATAAAAGGAAATAACGTATTTTTCTATGCAATTTTTAAATATATTTCACACTTTAAAGTGGATGCAGTGGCCAGGACCCCCAGTACAAACATCTTGTATATTGGGACTAATGAGACAGCTTCTCATGTTTGAGCATTAAGGATGGTATTTGTTCTGGTTTTAATCAATACCTTTGAGTTAGTAAATGAGTTCCCTTCTAACCATATTTTTCTAAGAATTGGTGTAAAATTTTGTCAAATATATTTTCTATTTCAATTGAGTACCAGGGCATGCCTGTCACATAATAAGCATGCAACAAATACCTGTTGAATAAAAATTAATTTATTGAAATAGTCATGCAACTTTTATTATTTGATTTTTTAAATAATTAATCGTATCAGTAGGTGTTCTGGTGTTGAAGAGTTGTTACATTCCTGAAATCACCCCACCTAGATAGAGCAGTGATAACAAAATTAACTTTCATTAGTATTTAACTTAAAAGTTTCCTATTTACATTTATAAGCGAGATAGTACAATTTTTTCTTGCATTCATCTGGTCTTTTCTTAACAGCCTTAACGAAATTATGTTTCACACATCACAAAGTTCACCTATTCAATCTGTCCAGTGCCACAGTCTCTAGCACATTCGCAGAGTTGTGTGACCATCACAACTCAGTCTCAAAACACTTCATCTTCTCATACCTGTGCGCCATTGCACTCCAAACCCTCCCCCACACAATCACTAGTCTATTTTTTGCCCATATAGATTTGCCTGTTTCAGACATCCAATCTCGGCATCAATAGTACGCTTTCTTTCGTCCTCGTATATCCTTAAAATATTTTCACTAAAAAGGGGTTATCGTTTCCTTGAAGATTTTATAGAACTGATCTCTAAAATTTTGAGGACTTCTTGTGTTTTTGTTGCTGTGGAGGAAAAATTTTGATTGCCAATTTAATTCTTTTAATGATTAGTGGTATATTTGGGTTTGATATTTGTTCGTGGATCAATTTTAGTAATTTGTAACTTTTGCCTATTATTTATTTAATGTATTAAACCTCATTGATATTTTGTTACTTATAATATTCTAATATTTGTTCAATGTTTTTCAGCATTGATTTAATTTCAAGCATACAGCGAAGTTGAAAGAATTCTGCAGTGAATATCCATATAATCACATCTAAATTTTACTATTAACATTTGGTATGTGTGCCTTATCAATGACCTGTCCATCTATCCATTCACCAATTACCTTTTTTAATGCATTTCAAAAAAGTTGCAGACATCAGTACACTTCACCCTAAATACTTCAGCATGCATATCATTAACTGGAGTTCAAAATTTAACAATAGGGTCTTCACCTTTGCTTTTGTGGTAAAATTTACATGCTGAAATACTAACAGTGTCATTTAGAGAATTTTGATAAATGTAAATGGCTGTAAAACTCAAATGCCTATTCATATACAGAGCATTACCACTACCCAAGCAAACTATTTGGGTTGACCAAAAAGCTCATTTGGTCTCCTCTGGATGATGGCTCTAGTAGTGCTTAGTTGTCTTTAACTTCATTCGAAACAATTTTTTTAGATTGTGTTGTGACAGCTGTCACAACAACATGCATTAAAAAAACTTATCAAAGTTAGTGAATTTTTGTGTAGCTATTTTAATTTTGAAGATGGAAGAAAATACAGAACATTTCCAGCATATTACACTTTGTTATTTTGAGAAAGGTAAAAACACAACTGAAACATAGAACAAGATTTGTGCAGTGTGTGGAGAAGGTGCTGTGATTGATTGACGTTTCAAAAGTGGTTTTCAAGTTTCATGCTGGACATTTCTCGCTGGACAATGCTCCATGCTTGCGTAGACCAGTTGAACTTGACAGTGATCAAATTGAGATATTAACTGAGAATTCATCATGTTTTTGAGATTCATTTGTGTTGTGCCATGTATCAGTAGTTTGCCTCATTTATTGTTAAATAATATGTCATTGCATGAATGTATCTTCATTTCTTTGTCCATTCTATCAGGCTGCTTCCAGTTTGGCACCATTATGAATAAAGCTACAATGAACATCCTTATAAAAGCCTTTTTGTGCATAATTATTTTCATTTCTTTTGGGGAATATCTGGTATTGAAATTATTGGATTGGTCATAAGTATGTATAAGTTTTATAAGAAACTGCCAAATATTTCTCCAAAGGGGTTATATCATTCTATAGTTCCACCAACCTCAGTGTTTGCAGATTCTGGCTGCTCTACCTCTCACCAACATTTGGTTTGATCAACCTTTTTAATTTTTTTCCATTTTTGTGAATCTCTAGTGAAATATCCATGTCATTTTAGTTGGCATTTCCCTGATAACTAATGATCTTGAATACTACTTCAAACATTTAATAGTCATTCACACTTTTCTTTTGTAAATTATTTGTTCAAGACTTTTGCTCATTTTTAAATTGAATATTTTTAAATAAGTAGTATGAGACTCAATGGGCAAAAACTACAAGTGTTGCCCTTATGATGGGGAACAAGACAGGAATGTCTGCTTTCACCTCTCTTATTCAGCATAGTACTGGAAATCCTAGCCACAGCAATCAGATAAGAAGAAGAAATAAGGAGCATCCAAATTAGAAAGGAAGAAGAGAAACTATCTTTATTTGCAGATGACTTGACACCATACATAGAGAACCCCAAAGATTCTACCAAGAAACTGCTAGAACTGATAAATGAATTCAGCAAAAGTAGCAGGATACAAAATTAATGTCCAGAAATCAGTTGCATTTTTATATGCCAATAATGAACTAACAAAAAGGGAAATTAAGAAAACAGTCCCATTCACAATTGCTTCAAAAAGAATAAAATACCTAGGAATAAACAAAACCAAGGATATAAAAAACCTGTACATGGAAAATTATAAGACACTGAAGAAAGAAATTGAAGAAGATACAAATAAGTGGAAGCACATACTGTGTTCATGGATAGGAAGAATTAATATTATTAAAATGTTAGTTTTTAATAGTAGTATGGACTACCCCAAGCAATCTATAGATTCAATGCAATTCCTACCAAGATTCCAATGACTTATTTCACAGAACTAGAACAAATATTTCAAAAATTAATATGGAACCACAAAAGGCTCCACATAGCAACAGTGATCCTGAGAAAGAAGAACAAGGGAGGACTCATGCTATCTAATAGCAAATCATATTATAAGGCCATAGTAATCAAAACAGCATGGTACTGGCATAAAAACATACACATAGATCAATGGAACCTAACAGAGAGCCCAGAAATAAGCCCACACCTTGCTTCCTCTGTCAAATGTTAATTTGTCAAATTAACATTTGACAGAGGAAGCAAGCACATACAGCAGGCTAAAGATAGTTTATTCAATAAATGGTGTTGGGAAAATTGGACAGATATGTGCAGAAAAATGAAACTAGACTACCTTTTTATACCACACACAAGAATAAATTCAAAATGGATCAAACGTTAGACCCAAAACCATAAAAATCTTAGAAGAAAACATAGGCAGTGAAATCTCAGACATTGCTTGTAGCAACATTTTATTGGATATGTTGCCCCAGGCAAGGGAAACAAACAAACAAACAAAAAAAAACAAATGGGACTACATCAAGCTAAAAAGTTTTTGTACAGCAAAGGAAATCATCAACAAAATAAAAAGACAACCCATAGAATAAGAGAACATATTCACCAATACATCTGATAAAGAGTTAATATCCAAAATTTATAAAGTACTTACAAAACTCAACACCAAAAAGACAGACAACTTAATCAGAACACGGGAAAAGGACCTTAATAGACACTTCTCCAAAGAGGACATATATATGAAAAGGTGCTCAATATCACTAATCATCAGAGAAATGAAAATTAAAAACACAATGAGATACCATCTTACACCTGTCAGAATGGCTATCATCAATAAATCAACAAATAACAAGTGCTGGGGAGAACATGGAGGAAGGGAAACCCTTTTGCACTGTTGGTGGGAATACAGATTTGTGCAGCCACTGTGGAAAGCAGTATGGAGATACCTCAAAAAATTAAATATGAATCTGCCTTTTGATATGGTGATCTCACTTCTGGGAATATATCTGAAGGAACCCAAAACACCAATTCAAAAGAACATAGGCACCTCTATGTTCATTACAGCATTATTTACGATCACCAAGATATGGAAGCAGCCCAAGTGCCCATCAGTAGATGAGTGGATAAAACAACTACAGAACACTTACACAATGGAATACTACTCAGTTGTAAAAAAGAAGAAAGTTTTACCCTTTGTGACAATATGGATGGGCCTAGAGAACATTATGCTAAGTGAAATAAGCCAGTCAGAGAAAGACAAATACCATATGATTTCACTTATATGTGTAATTTAATGAACAAACTGAACTAACAAGCAAAATAGAGGCAGATTCATAGAGAGCAGGCTGACAGCTAATGGGGGAGGGGAGGGGTAGCAGGATGAAGCAAAAAGGAAAAAAAACTCATAGATGGATAACAGTGTGGTGATTGCTGGGGGGAGGAGGGTATAAAGGGACTAAATAGTAATGGGAAAAATTACAACAAAGATTAAATTTAAAAAATTAAAAATTAAAAAATAAAACAAAAAAGTAAGTAGTATGAGTTTTTACATATCTTGGTATCAGTCATTGTCAAGTCTGTTTTGTAGTTACTTTCTCTCAATTTGTAGTTTTTCTTCATGTATTCTTTTTTTTTATTTTTATATTTCCTTCACCAGATTGGGGAAGTTTTTCTTCATTATTTTTTCAAATAAATTTTCAATTTCTTGCTCTTCCTTAAAGAATTGTAAAAGCAGCAATAGAAAAGCAGATAGTCACTTACAAAGGAGTTCCCATAAGACTGTCAGCTGATTTCTCCAAAGACACTTTGCAGGCCAGAAGGGACTGGCAAGAAATATTCAAAGTCATGAAAAGCAGGGACCTACAGCCAAGATTGCTCTACCCAACAAAGCTATCATTTAGAATTGAAGGGCAAATAAAGAGCTTCACACATGAGAAAAAACTAAAGGAGTTCATCATCACCATCAAACCATTATTACATGAAATGTTAAAGGAACTTATTTAAGAAAAAGAAGATCAAAACTATAAACAATAAAATGGCAAAAAATACATATCTATCAACAATTGAATCTAAAAAACAAACTAAGCAAACAAGAACAGAGACAGAATCATGGAGATGGAGAGTGTTTTGATGGTTGCCAGATGGGATGGCTGTGTGGGGAAATAGGTGAAGAGGGTGAGGGGATTAAGAAATACAAATAGATAGTTATGGAATAGCCATGGGGATGTAAAGTATAGCATATGAAATTGAGTATCCTAAGAGCTTACACATATAACCTATGGACATCAACAACAGTGGGGGGATTGCCTGAAGGAGTGGGGAGCTGGGTGGATGGGGGCAAAGGGGGAAAAATCAGGACTACTGTAATAGCATAATCAATAGAATATATTTTTATAAAGAATTTATATGCATGACCCATGGACATGAACTAAAGGGCAGGTTGCTGGAGGGAAGGAGGGGTACTGGGTAGAGGGGGGGCAAAGGGGGAAAATTGGGACAACTGTAATAGCATGGTCAATAAAATATATTTAAAAAACAGTAAAAAAAAGAAAGTTCTTCTATTTGTCTATCAATTTTTTTCTAAATAAATATTATACTTTTTATAAGAAAAATGATAGCTTGAGATTACACCACTTCCAGGCTGTTCTAGTATAACATAATATTTCACAAGTGCTGTCTTGACCCAGTCTTGATGTCATGACTAAAACTCTCAATTCCCCTTCACTGCCAATATGTCAACCCCACAGCCCGGCTACTTTCTTCATCAGGCTCTAACACTCCTGGGTTACGATGTACACATACCCAACTGCCAGAAGCCCCAGATACCTACAACCAGAGACAGCCTCTTCTTCCTTAGACCCGCAGAATTACTTAAAATACCCAGCCTCCAGGAAGCCTGTGAAACCTAGCTGACTTCATTCTAGCCAACTCCATTCTGTTGGCCATACCTCAGTGCCTCCTGCAGTTCCAGCTGTGCTGCTACCCTGTCCTTGGGTGCAACTCCCTGCTTGTCCCTGCTGGACAGCTTTCTCCGGCTTGGAGCTGTAAGTAACAAGAGAGTTTTGCCTTTTATCTGTCGGTCTTTGAGTTGTGTTCCACCATCAAAAAAATCTTTAAATCTTATAAAGCATCTGGTCTTACCCTGATTACAACACCAGCTGTCACAGGCAGCTGCCTGTGCTTGGTCCACTATTTGCACTGATCTAAATTATTTCTGCTAGGTAATGCCCGCTGCCAACAGCTTGCCTCTGAATAGTGCCTCACAAGTTTTATACCATATGTCCATATTTTTACTTAATTTAGCCCTCACAGCTGCTTTTCAGGGAAAGAAGAATGACATTAATACCAATTTGATGGGTGAGGTTAAAGCTCTGATCCATCACCCAGAGGCACAGACAGAACTAAAACACCAACTCCTTTAGTTCTTACTTTAGTGCTATTTCTAGCATACCTTTGTATCCCCTATTTAATTCAGCGGTCTTTTAATTAAAATTTTCCTCCTTAAGGAGTACAAAAGAAACTATTACAAGAAACATCGTGTAAGGTTTCTCCTTCTGTCACTCTCAATATCAAGGACAGTAAGATTTAAGCGTAAGCCACAGGACTTCTTAAGCCTTGACACCACCACCACCACAAATTGCCAAGCATGATTTCAGGGACCCTCAGAGCTCTGGCACTTTTGGAAATATAGCCCCTGTAGCCTTAATTCAGTCCACGACAGGGGTGAAAGAAGATCCACAGAGCTCAGCACACTTCTAGTGAGATCATCATTCTACCACACACACCTCATCTACTCAAGCCCAACCGACCTTTACACCTGACCTCACTACTGACAAGCTAAGAAACCAGTCCAAAGAAGGAGGCTATGATTAGAACTGATTATCCACCTCCCCCGGACAGTACTAATTCCAGCATGACCTATATCTCTGCTTTACAACACTCACCACAAGAATCCTTGGCCTCCAGATCATCCTTCATCATAAAGATTTTTACCCTATTATAGTCCTCTATATTGCCTAATTAGAATTAAACTCTAACCCTCAAAACAACTTCTAACTTCTTCCGCTGAGACCTATGGAACTCAGGGTCTGTCATTAACACAATCCCCTTGCTATAGACTGAATGTTTGTGTTCCCGTATTCCTCCTTGCCTGCCAAATTCACGTGTTGAAACCTAACCTTCAAAGTGATGGTATTTGGAAGTAGGGCCTTCAGGAGGTAATCGAATCTTGAAGACAAAACCCTCAGAAATGGGATTAGTGCCCTCAGTAAAAGAGATTCCAGAGAGCTCCCTCACCCTTTCTACCATGCAAGGACTCAGTGAGAAGAAAGCAGGTTATCATCAGACACTGAATCTGTCAGCACCTTGATCTTAGACTTCTTAGAACTGTGAGAATTAAATGTTCATTGTTTATACGACACCCAGTCTAGGTATTGCATTACAGCAGCCCGAACAAACTAAGACAATCTTATATCCTTCAACCTCCTTTGATAGGTATTTCTTTCACCCCTTTATCTAACTGAAACCTGGCTACCCCTTGAGGACCAAGCACACTTGGTCCTTGGTCCCTTGCAGTCCTTCAGCTCACTCTATTCCAACCAATCTGTCTACCTCCCTGAGACTAAGGAATACAGTTTCTCCTACAACTGATATACCAATGCTTTCCAAACATTAAATTGCAACCCATTAGTGTGTAATAAATAGGATACTTTTAAAATAAAGTAATAAAATAGAAAACGTCAGCATATACTGCATGTAGTTAAGGTGTGTATTGTTTCAGGGAAGTTTTTTCCTATTATATAAATGATTGATTTCATATATATTTATATATAAGATATATTTATTATGAATATGTAATGAATATTTATATATTTATGTGGGGGCGCTCCTCCCGTAGGGCGCCCCTGGCCACCAGGGATGAGAATAAGTCTACCAAGACATGATCTGCTTGGGGAGGAAAGGTGGCCGATCTCTCACAGGAGAAGGGCCAAGAGCCTTTCCCTCAATGGGCTTTTACTGGGTTTATTTGCATAGGAATACAAGGCATACACATAAAGCTCATCAATCAATGTCAGGCAGTAAGGATCAAACAGTAGATAATATTCAAAGAACTCTGAGGGCTTATTTTGAGTCAGGGTCAGATAGTTAAAGGGCCATAAAACTTTAGAAAACAAACTCACTTCATGCTTGGACCCTTATCATTTAAATTGAGGCTATTAGCAAAGAAGGCTTCATAGGATTTTATGTATTCTTCCTTAGGCCTGATCGACCCAGGGAACCCGCCCTTTCCAGCACAGGGCCACACCCACCTCCAAAATTGTTTCAGGCTTGTCGGGCAGGGGAAGTAAGGCAGCCAAGAGATTAGGAGACTTCTTGCAGACAGAATGAGGACTCAGGGTATGTCAAAGCCAAGGGGCGTGAGGGTCCATCACCCCTTTTCTATAGCCCCCGAAGTCCTTCCCTGGGTGCCCCTTCATGACCATGCCTGTCTTAGGTCGTTCCTCCCTTGAGGAATCTTACCTGTCGTTGGCTAACTGGTCATGCACTGGGGGCCAGGCAGGGTGAAGTAAAGTGGGCAGAGGTAGTGCTCCTGCCAGGGGGATAAGTTTTGTCTCCTTAGTGGCTTATTGTCCCAAGGTCTTTTTAGTCAGCCTTAGCCTTACAGTTTACAGCTTCTGAAACCAGGAAGGGTGGTTCCCAACATATTTACATATATATTTATAAATATATATGTATATATAACATACAATTTATATATAAATATACATGAAATAAATCTTGTATATTATATAAATATATAAAAGCTGACAGGCAAAAGACTGAATCTCTTAAGGGTTGTTTTTTTCCTTCCTTCTTCTCTCCCTCCCTCCCTCCTCCTTCTCTTCTTTCTCTCTCTCTCTTTCTTTTTTTGAAGTCCTGTAGAGAATTTGGAAACTTAAATGTCTGGAAGCTCTTCTTGAGCCCCAGGTAGAACACTGCTGTATCACAAGGAACTCTGTATTCCACATGCTAGAAACTGGCTATGGGCCCAGTTCATCTCATTCTGTTGTTCTAAACTCTATCAACAGGGCAGCCCTGGACCCAGGATGATATAATTAGACCCATTAGGTATATCACTTACAGCACTAAATATAGTGACTCCTTATGGCTTGACATGGCAAATAAAAATCCTTGACCCACTATTCTAATCTATCGATGTCACCATTTCTTTTTTCCTCTACTGTAGACACCTTCACAACTCTATTCTTCATCCCACAGCATGCCACACAGCATGTTCATTTCTACGTTCTGATTCTATCCAAGATGCTCTTCCTACATTTTGTCTTCAAAGCTGATCTTGACATTCCACAAGAAAGTCTTTAAAAAAAATGGAATCATCTGCCCACTGCTCATCATATATTTAATTACTCTGCCTTATAATAATATTACACAGGAGTTTGGACTTGTTCATACATTACTGTGAAAGATAAGGTACAACTCTGGTGACTGGCACACCAGATTATATGTCTAAGGCCAGGGCTTAATTCCCAATTTTGCCTTTTGGCTCACTTAATGCCCCTGAACCCATGCTGAGATAATATCTACACCTCACAATTTGTTGACAGACAGCTAAAGAGATGGCACATTAAAAGCATAATATAAAAATAGTTTACATTTTTCCCCAGTGATGTCTAAGACAGGGTTCTGGTGTAAAATAGATATTTATTAAATATTAATGACCTACTATGGTGCCATTAGGCCAAAGTTTATTTCGCCTCAGTTTTGCTTGCTTTAGATCAAATCTCATACTGGTTTATTTCCCAAAGAGAAGAAGATGGTCTATGCTGCTTGTTATATCTGCCAGCTCTCCCTAGATATCCCTAAGTAGTCAGGTTTAGGCACTTCATTATATTTGATTTAATATTGTGTGGCAGAGGCAATGCTCAGACCCCATTTCCTTTTCTACTAGGCACACATACTTTACTTCCCAGCCACCCCCGCAGTTAGGTAGGGCCATGTTCCTAAATTCTGGCTAAGGGAATAGGGTGAAACTGATGTTTCATCTAAATTCTGGCTAAGGGAATAGGGTGAAACTGATGTATACCATTTCTGGGGCTGGCTCCTGAGATCTCTGACAGTCAACCACATCTCTCCTTCCTTATCTGAGACCTATAGGTTGGATGATTCCAAGGCAACAGGGGATGGTGGAGCCATAAGACAGAAGCAGACTGTTCCTTCCATGATTGCAAGAAGCAGACACCCCGCCCAGTGGCCCCAACTAACCCACTACACACTCTGACTTGTATGAAATATAAGCCTTTTTTTGTTAATCCACTGAGATACTGGTATTGTTAGCCTACCCCAACTAACACATCTTGTATTTATCACCAGGGTAACATAAATAAAGGCTTGGATTTAGTTCCAGGACCTGAGGTACAAATCCTGGTTCTACCACTCCCCCCACATATCTTATGGTCTGCTCTAGAACACCTTGTATACCCTTTCCCAACTGCGTGTCTAGCACATTCTTTCTCATAATGAAGCCCTTCCTACTCTTCTGCCGCAAGGCTTCTGTGAGGTCTTCTCTGATTTCCCTCCTATATGTGTTCACTTCTTTGCTCGTAGTGCAAAGCATTCCTCCATTTTAGCATCCATTACAGTTTATTGCAAATATTTCTTGACGTCTGTTTCCACAGACTGAGTCCTGAAATCCACAGATACTTCCTTTGGGATCTTTGACCCCCAGCATTTAGTTGCAGTGCTTGGCACACAGGAAAAAATAACTATATATTAAAGGAATGATTGTCACCTATGACCTTAAGTGAGTCATATATATTTTTAAGTCTGTAAGATTTTAGAGAATTGTTGTGATGAAATAATGAATGCAATTTGTAGATTATAGATTCTAATGTTAATGCGCTTATTCTCATCTTTTCCAGTCAAATTCATCTCAATGTTTCTAGGTACATTGTTTCTATTGGCCCGAGGTAGCTCTGTCCAATAGAATGAAATGCAAACCACATATATAAAATTTAAACATTTTAGTAGCCATATCAAAAAGTTAAAAGAAGTACATAAAATTAATTTTAGTAAGTTTTAACCCAATACATTCAAAATACTGCTTATTAGCTATTTTACATTTTGTTAGTGAAGTCCACACATTGAGAGCTCACCAGCCACATGTAGCTGGCTTGTGGCTCCTGCAAATTGGACAACGCAGCTGCAAGGCCTGTGGTCTCCGTGAAGTCCCCCAGGACCACCCGCATTCGGAGTTAGTGACTCCTCCTTAGTGCCCTCTCAAGCCCTCTATCCTTATCTTGAAACCTGTAAGGTAAGCTCCGTGAGGAGTTCCAGACTCATGTCTCACGAAATCGCTCTCACAGCGATTGCTTGCCATATAACGAGGTTATGAAATGTCGAGGTAGTTGATGAACCCGTGTGCGAAGAACCCCGTGAGAGACCGAATGGCCGAGGCGGAAAATGGCCAGGCAGGGAGCGGGCGCGAACCAGAGGCCATGGCGGGCCGGGACCCTGGCGCCTGGGCCCGAGGAGACCCTGGGGTGGCGTCCCCCGGCGGCCGGCGGCGGGCGCCGAGGTCCGAGGGACCCCTCCCACTGCCCGCGCCGCCGCCGCCGCCACGGCCGCCGAGCCCCGGAAGCGGGCGGGGATTTCCTGTGCCCGCCCCGCCCGCGCCCGCCGGGCCACCGTCTCCGCCTGTGGCTGGCTCAGCGGCAGCCGGCTCCGCCGTGGCGAAGGGCGGAGGGGAGGGGCAGGCGGCGCGCAGGAGGGAGGCAGCGGGCTGCAGGCCAAGCCGACCGGGGTGAGTGGGGACGGGCCGGAGGGAGTCCGGGCTGGAGGGAGGGACGCCCCGCTTCCTGGGGCGGCGGGTGGGGGCCCGATCGCCCGTGAGGGCACGGAGGAAAACCGACGCGGCCTCCGGGTCGAAGTCTTTCCCTGGGGTCGGCCCCACTGACATTTTTGCCCGCCCCGTCGCTCTGTCTCCCTCGTCCCCGTCGTCGCTGCCAGCCCTTTGGGTTTCTGCCGCTGTCACTCGCGCACGGGTTACCCCATGGCCCCTTTCTCTTCACTTGCTCTTGCCCCAGTTCACGGGAAACCTGTTTTCTGACCTCACTTCCCCCGCTCCAGCTCTGCCTGTCTCGAATACTCTGAAATCTGACTCTCTCCAGGGCACTGTGACAAGAAGGGGGGAAGAAGCAACCGGACTCCGCAGCAGGCGCCCATCCGGCCCACGCCCCACCCGGGGCAGGGGCCAGGCTTCTCTGACCGAGCGCCACTTGCCCCTGTGCCCTTGGGCTACTCCTTTCAATACCATGGTCCTTTCTCTGTCCAGCAATATTGGCTGCAAAAACTAACTTCTGCAGGTGCTTGCTCCCCACCCCCGAGATATGTGAGGAAGAGGAGGTTGTGAAAGCCCTGGAACCCGACTCCAGTAGGCCTGGGATCATCCTGCGACCAGGAGAGAAACCAGGTTAGGGCTGACACCTTCACTGCCCAGGTGCTGGCTCTGAGAGAGCACACATCTTAGGAGATGCAGTCTGAGGATAGCTACCACCCCCTCCCTCCTGTGCTGAGATTTCTTTGCCAACACTTCCACAGGTTTTGTGTCAGTTGTCTGGAGAGGCTGACAGCTGGCCCAGTGGGCTCTGCGGAGACAGGCCTCCCATCAAGGGACTCTGCTGCTGGGGAGGTGGAGAAGTGGGTGTGAAACAGGTGTCCAGATATTTAGCTACAGGTAGAGTCCTGTGGAGGATTTGTGAAGGAAGTTAGAGAACAAGGAAGACTTCTGGTGAAGAGGGAGAATTGGTGCCTTTTATTTTAAAAGTGAAGCGAATACGAGGCTGGAATTCAGAGGATAGAACCAAAGTGGAAGTTTCCCTTTCTTCTTTAACAGGAATTTTACTTTCTCATTAGATGTCTCTGAAAAGGAAACCTCCTAAATTGGGAATCAGTTCGGGATGCTCCCATGAGGCCCTGGGGCATCTTTGGACTTAGGAGATGAAAGAGGAATTTGTTCCCTTCCTGGGTTTTGGGCTTAGGGTTCCCATCTACCTCTTTGTCCAAGAGAAATGAACAACTTTATAGATGTTATTGCCATCCTGGGCTTCTGGGTTCCTGCAGCTCTTGTTGGGTGAATGTGAGTGAGCCAGAACAGTTTCCAAGGTTCTGCCAAGGAGAAGGGTACTCTGTGCCATCTCATAGACTGACTGCCTGCCGTAAGGCAGCAAGGCTCCTATCACAACACAAGTGGGACCTATGCTGCTTTTAAGATGTCCAGAGGAATGAAGAGCTCATAAACCCAGTCCTGTGCACTGCACTGCCAGATTACTGTTAAGAATTTTTTTTATCTAACCTAAACCTCTTGCAATCAAAAGAAGAGATCTGTACAAAGATAGAAAACATTTTTCTTTCTATTCATTGGTAGTGTCATTCATCAGCCTTTTTCCCTAGACAAGACGAAGCTGTCCATCGTTTTTAACTTTTCCCCAATGGCCAGATGTCCCACCCTTTCCTTCCGAGGAAGAAACAGAAGTGCTCTTGACATACCCAGCCGTTGGCTGGCACTCCTACCCATAGTGATCACTCCATTCCAAATCAATCAGTGCGGATGGAAGTTGTGGCAGAAAATCTATGTGATTATATCCATTTTCATTGGGTGTAGTCTGTGCACTCCTTCCTGCATTTTTCCAGATTGCCTACTTTACTGTATTTTCAGTGGCTGGAATGAATGGATAGCTTTTGAAACTCCAGGATTGTTCCTTTTTTTTTTTTTTTTTTAAATGAAGTTCTTCCAGCCTTTGGAGATATTCTGTTTCTACCATGAGGTTACCAAAATAACCATTAGTGACTTTGTAGTACCTGTTCATTTCTTAGTTCCTCCAAGAAGCTTGGCTCAGGCTCAGTTGATTGGAATACATCAAGCTTTTTGAGTTCATCTTCAGTCAAGCTCCTCTTATCCAGTTTCATCTTTTATCCCTCAGCTGTTCTTCCTGACTCCCTTAGGAGGGAGCATCAGCCCTTTCCACTTTCATGGGAATAGCTAATATGAATTTGTTCCAGGTCACAATTTGGGTTCGCAGCAAAAATGCTTTCAGAACAGACAGCAGCCCTGGGTACAGGATGGGAATCGATGAATGTCCAGCTGGATGGAGCAGAGCCCCACATGGAAAGGGGAAGCCAAGAAGAGGGGCCATGGAGAACAGCACCAGGGCCACTGGAACACCTGTGCTGTGACCTTGAAGAAGAGCCACAGTCCCTTCAGGAAAAGGGTGAGAACCTGGAGGGTGTGTGTATGGGAAACACGGTGCAGAGAGTAGCCTCCTAATCTCTGTTCAAAAAGTACAATCTAAAATCCCCAAATTGCTATGGACTGAACAGCATAATCAATACTAGAACTAGTCCATTCTTCCTTGACCTTGGTCATAGGAATATAAGGAGCTCGAGATTCTGCAAACCATGTACCTGGGCTCCTCCGGCTTCTTGCATAATCACTCCCTCGCTATGCTGCGCTAAGTGCATGTTAGTGGTGTTGAATATGAGAGACTAAGGAAGTCTGAACTGATTACTGGTGGAGAACACACCCAGTAAGATGCGCTTTGCATGAAGAAAATTACATTCACATAATATAAATTCGAACCACAGCTAGTCTAGTAGAAATGGATGACAGAAAAGCTCTACTAAAAACTGCTCAATACACTTACAGAACATTTTGAGTGAAGGTCTCTTCTGCTATATTTCTGCACTTGAGTTTTACCAGTGGGCATAGATACAGGAAAAACTGCAACCCTTAAGCCCTGCTAAAATGGGGTCCAGGCTCTTGCTGGGAAAGGATAGATGGTACACCTCTAATGGTTCCTTCCTCCCCTCACCAGCTCAGTCGGCTCCCTGGGCTCCCACCATTCCCCAGGAGGGGAGCACCGGAGATTGGGAGATGGCAGCTGCACTTCTTGCAGCCGGATCACAGGTGGGCTGTGTGCTTTCTTTCGTCTCTCCTGGGGTCTCATCGCCACTGCCTTTCTATAGCTTCAGTGTCGTCCCACTGATTTATTATTTCACATGGTCACTAATAGTGTGTTAATCTTACCACTGAACAGGTTCTGTACCTTTTCAAGGGCCTTATAATGCCCTTAACAAATGAATGGAGGCATAACAAGAAGAGGGGAATTCCTAGAAGTTAGGTTTGTTTGTTTGTTTTAATAGAAAAAGACTGGGGTGTGCTATCCACAGGGGGTTTTAAGAACAATTCATTAATATTCTTTAAAAAATAAATCTCTAAAGATTAGGAAAAGAGAACTTAAAGGAAGCTTGGAAGAGCATAAGTAGATAGGATTGGGTAGATGGTAGGACAGTTGTGGTAAAGGATGGGAAGAGATTAAGGTACTTGTGTAAGGCCATAATGCTAATAAATAGCAGAGCTAGGACTCATTTGGCTCCCGAATCTGGACCGTAAACACCATACTGTGCTGCTGCAGAAGATAAAGGATGGGGGAGAATGTTTTATCTATATCTTTTGTGCTGATAGAAAAGGAATGGTCAAGTGGGGGAAGGGGGAGGCAGTACATAATTTCTTCAGTGGAAATAATAATGGAGAAGAGCCTGGGCAGACACCTGTCATTGAACAGCGGGAGCAATGAATTTCTGGTGTCTGACTTCTGGTCCCACTTGAGAAACTTCTCCAGAGGCACTGTCCTCACTCACTCACGGACTGTTACCTTTACCCCTCTCCTCATTTTCCCTTCACCAAAACTGTGTGCCCTACCCAGGAATGTCGGGCAATTCTTTTTCTAGATCTTCTCTTGCCCTCTCTCTTTCACTTCCTCAGGCTTTTATATTTGGATCATATTTTCTTTAAGGAATAGCTGGTGAGAGATGATGGTATATTTTGTTTCAGGGTTTGGTAACCATCAAGGATGTGTCACTGTGCTTCTCTCAGGAGGAGTGGCGGAGCCTGGACCCTTCTCAGACGGACTTTTACGGAGAATATGTCATGCAGGAAAACTGTGGGATAGTGGTCTCTCTAAGTAAGAATGACCTTCACCAGCCACTAAAAGATTGTACTGTGGGAGGATGGAGCCATGTGCTCTGGGGCTGTTGGATAGTGTCTGTCTAGCATTCTTTCCTTGTCAGGGAATCTGTCCTTTCACTGGAGAAAGAGAGTAGCACTAGTAGTAGCACTAATCCAATGAGAATGGAAGTGAGGTATCATTTTTCGAAGACAACAGCAAAATAATGCTAAATTATGAAGAAAAGAATTTTAGGCTCTTCTTTGGGAATTGGCAGGTTCTTACAAAGCAGAGAGAAGGACATCTAAGAGATGGAACCGAGTCCTTGGAGACTCAGAAACTCAGAAAGATGGGATTGCTGGAGCCGAGGGTGGAGGCGGGGGGAGCAGCCGCATTGGAGCTAATTAAATGAAGTTATGACCAAAAAGGTCAGTTGAGCTGGAAGTATTTGAAATATCATTGGAAGAGAACATACACATTGTGGAAGAGGGAGTGATTTCCTAGAAAAAAGAAGGACTTAAGAAATGGGAGGAGAAAAGGAGGGAGGGACCTATATCTGGCTTTTATCCTGAGTTCTAAGGAATAATGTAGGAAGCAGCTTTTTTTTTCCCCAGAAATATAAGATTACTGTTGTACTAATTGACATCCCTATTTCCTTTTCCTATGGTCAGGATTTCCAATTCCAAAGCTGGACATGCTTTCTCAGCTAGAAGGAGGGGAAGAACAATGGGTCCCTGACCCACAGGACTTAGAGGAGAGGGACATCCTGAGAGTCACATATACAGGTAAGAACCCAGAGTGGACTTTCAGCCACAGCCTTCACCCCCTTCACCCGTCTTGGAATGTCATCATTATATATCCCTCTCGTCCTTCCTCTGCCTCAGAGAGTCACAGGGTTGAAAGATTTAGAGATCATTTTCTTCAAAAAGCAAAACAGCATAGCGGAATGGTGTGGGGGGGAGGCTCTGGAGCCAAACTTTGTGGGTTTGAATTCAGGGCCATACCTTTGGGACCATGGAAAAATAGTGATTAACCTCTGTTTGGGTTCCCCATCTGTAAATTATTGTGAGATTTAAATATCTCAACATGGCAGAATAGTAGCAGACACGTGATAAGCACGCGGGAAACATTAGCTGTTGTTGTTGTTCCTGTTGGTGTGTTGTTGTCCAGCTTCCCACCTGTTGCAGAAACGCCTTCCACAGTGTCTCTAGTATCGCGGACAGGTGGCCCGCTGGCCGGTAACGGCGGCAGCACATTCCTTAACTCTCTCTGTTTATACTTAGTCAGGGAGATGGTAGTTAATAGTAAAATAAAGTGGTAAATAAATAATAGTAATAAATAATCACAATAGCATAGACCATTTACTAAGTGCTTACCAAGTGCGGGTACTATGCTATCTATCTTATAATATCTATCTTAAAATTATTTCCATTTTACAGAAGAAGAAATGAAGACTAACAGAAATTAAGTAGGACAGCTGAGATTTAAAATGAGGTAGTCTGTCTCCTAAGCCTAGGCTTTTAACTTCTGCACCTGTTGCACTGTCTTGCGCAACATTAAAATCTGTTCTCTCAGCCCACGTTGGGTGAGGTTTAGGCCCTAACAGCATCATCCAACCTCACCTATGACTTGGGTCCTGAGGTACTCTCTGGTGACTCCCCTCTTGGGGTCGGTATTTCCCCTTCTCCACAGGAGATGGAAGTGAGCATGAGGGGGATACCCCTGAACTAGAAGCAGAACCTCCCAGAATGTTGTCTAGTGTGTCTGAAGATACTGTTCTCTGGAACCCGGAGCAGGATGAGAACTGGGATTCCATGCCCAGAAACTCCAGAGGAATGCTCCTAGGCCCACCTTTTCTTCAGGAAGATAGCTTCTCAAGTCTTCTGTGTAGCACAGAGATGGACTCCCTGTTAAGACCGCACACATGTCCCCAATGTGGGAAACAATTTGTGTGGGGCTCCCACCTTGCCAGGCACCAGCAGACTCACACTGGGGAGAGGCCCTACAGCTGCCTCAAGTGTGAGAAGAGCTTTGGACGAAGACATCACCTGATCCGGCACCAGAAAACCCACCTACATGACAAGCCCAGCAGGTGCTCTGAGTGTGGCAAGAATTTCCGATGCAACTCCCATCTGGCCAGCCACCAGAGAGTGCATGCAGACGGCAAATCCTGCAAAGGCCAAGAGGTTGGAGAGAGCCCTGGGGCTAGGAAACGGCAACGTGCCCCACCAGTGCCAAAGTGCCACGTGTGCACTGAGTGTGGGAAGAGCTTTGGCCGACGGCACCACCTGGTGAGACACTGGCTGACCCACACCGGGGAGAAGCCCTTCCAGTGCCCTCGCTGTGAGAAGAGCTTTGGCCGGAAACACCACCTGGACAGGCACCTGCTGACCCACCAGGGACAAAGTCCCCGGAGCAGCTGGGACAGAGGGACATCTGTCTTTTGAAATCTGTTTCTGCTATAGCTGTGCTCACATCTATCAGCTGGTGCTACCAGGAATCTCTGCCAGAGCTGCCCCTCTCCTGTCCCCAGTGGCCAGGATCATGAGCCTTGGCCTTATCCCTAAAGATGAGGTTCCAGCATTGGTGAGAGCATTTCTCACCAGTTCTGTGAGATACCACATAAAATAGTTCTTTGGGCAAAACTTTTGGGAAACAGTGCTTACGACATGGGCTGAATTTCAGCCTGAGCCATTCTCAAAGGTAGTGGTACCAGTGATTTATGGCTGAGGTCCATTCTGATTGGTTGGAGCCTGTGCCATACCAGTTGTTAAATATTTCAAGTATCCCCATTGTATATCATGACTGTTATATTCTCTTTATATATATGTCTATATACGTGTATATATATGGAGAGAGAGAAAGACCATGTTGGCATATTAAAGGCTCTGAAAATTTATGCAGTAGAGCAAATTGTTAAGCTTCTTAATGCAGTGTTTCCTAACTGTGTTTGACCTTATTTTTCTTTTTACCTTACATCCCACAGAACTGGTGACTCCATGAAACACTCTAGTGAACACTGGGTTAGAGTAACGAGGAGAAAGGAAAGAGCCCCCATATTTTATCCAAATGAAAGCTGAGGGGCAGATCTCATTCCTGTGCGGGTCCATCACCCTCACCTCAGTCATCCGAATACATATGCACATCTCTTACTTCACCTGCTGAAAAATAGAAACAATAACTTTTCACCCCTTATTTCTACTCCCTTTATCCTGCACACACAGATATCCAGCTGAGAGATCATACTACCATGCTAAGAGATGGACCTTACATACCCCCAAGTAATCCATACTCACACAGAAGAAAAAAAGTTTATCCCCTTGGACAGTCCCCTCTTCTCTTAATTGTGTCTTTATGTGTCTGTGTGTATCTGTGTACAGGGTTTTTGAAGAGAGCATGCAAAGTGCAAACTGTAAAGGCCGAATTTTCTAGGGGCTGTGTTCAGTTCTGGTGATGAGGGTAGTGGGGATTTTATGGTGTTTTTATTTTGCTTCAAGATAGGAAGTAAGCAGAGCGCTTAAGGGAGCCCTAGCGGAAAGGGTTAAGTGATGGGTTATGTTGTGGGAGTTGAGGTATATAGCCTTCTTGAATGTCACTGAGATCAAGATAACTGAATATATACGTTTAGGTCTGAATCTTTGGCCCACAGATTCTTTTTGCCTGGGTAGAGAGAGCAAGAAACATCCTCGGTGAGGTGAGCTATTCTTGTTGATTTCAAGCAAGATGCACATAGAGCTCTGGGCTTAGTGGTTTTTGTTTGTTTTTGGTCTTAAGTGCTGGGAAATTAGGGCAGGAATCACAGTGTTTACAGGTTGTTGTCATTACTCTTGTTTGACCTTGATTGCCTCATCAAGGTGGCAGAGTTTATTCTTGAGGATCTCATCTTCCCCGAAACAAAACTTTAGGGTAAATGGCTGTGGTTTAGCTTTTCAGCTGATAGGAGGTAATTAGCTTTCCATTTGGTTTTCCTCACAATTCTGGGAAGGTGTACACACTAAGAGTCTTAACTCCAGGACTTGCATAAGTATTTGAGCATCTGTTAGTTGGTGAGTTGGTCGTTGTTCCTCTTTATTAATGATGTGTTAGTACTGATCTTATAATTTAAAAACTATCTTGTATGTAAGAGCAGTTTGGGGTTAGGGAGGGAGAGGAGCAAAGTGGATGAAAGTAGATATTTTCTCTTTAATGCTTAGATTCTGGTTTTTCCTCAAGACACTAATTTTTCAACTACGGTTGTTGGAATTAGCCAGAGAGGTAAGAAGGAAGTGAACTAAAACAATCTAGTCTAATAGGAATTTACTTAGGAAAAACAGGGTGAATCATACATAGCTCCTCAGAGTCCTGGACCCAAATGGAGCTAAAAATAGGGTCACTTTGCTGAATGGGCTTCTTAGAATGGCTATGACTTGATCACCCCAGTCCCTGCCATCCTTCTGTGTCCAAAGCAGCCTTCCCTCTTTGGAATGCACTTCTCTTGCTTATGTTCCTAGGAATAGAGCAAAATGGCCAGCCCTTTGCAAGGCAGCCTTGTCCCAGGTCCTCAGAGACAGGAGCATTTTAGGATTAGGAGATGCCCCAAGGAATAGGAAAGGATGGCATTCCGGTGGTAAGACTGGACTATGCCATTTCTTTTACCCTCCCACTATGCCTCATGCATTCATGCAAATCAGCTCTATTAAGCAATGGTTCAGAACTTGTTTTGGATCACAGACCCCTTTGAGAATCTGATAAAAATCATGAACTGGTTTTTGGAAAAAAAAAAAAAAAAACATTAGCAATTCACACAGTTTTTCATACCCATTGAGCAGGCTGGGGTCCAAGAAGGGGAGTTACCTTGACCCAGTATCGTCATTAGGTATTTGTGTCAAGAATTACAAGGCAAGGGTCACCAAGTAGTTTAATGAATACGATAACCAGAGGCAGTACGGTATAAAGAAGATAGGGTCTGGTCTTTAATGACCAGAGGGTATTGGTTACAGTCTAGTTTATATTGTTTTTAAAAAGTTAGGCTGGCAAATCCAGCTCCTCACAAACTTTGTTTTAAAGTTTTGTAGGAGGTGACTCTCCATACTCGCAGATCACACCTCTTAGTAATCAGATGTTAACCTGCAGCCTTTGATCTGTTCCAGTAATTGTAAGGACAGGAAGTGAAGCCCCGAAAGTGCGGGTGCCGTCATAGCGCACAGCTGAAGGCATAAGGGCCTTCTACAGAAGGGGCGTCCCTTCAGGGCATTTCTGGTGTACCACTGTCTTCTCTACCTCGGTCCAACACCGCTTCCCTCGGATAAAAAAATAAAATAAGTAACAGCCATCAGGGGTGAATAGATTTGAATGATTTCCCGACAGGGAATCAGCCTCAAACTCTCATCTTTCTCCCAACTCCCTCTGCCGCATGTCCATCCTACCTGTTTTAAATAAAAAAATGTTTCTGTGTTCTCTCTGGGCAAAATGGAAAATAGAGAAATCCCATATAAGGAACCTGCCGCCTGTCTCCCCTTTGTGGAGCCTCTGCTCTATTCAGGGCCCAAGTATCTTTTCCTTTTCATCCCATCAAAGTATCTCTGTAAAGAATCCCTTACACAGGAGAATGTGACCCAAAGTGCTAGCTTTACCCAGATCTATCTACATTTTAAGTGTTAGTTCTGATAGTCAAAGTGGAAGAAAAAGCTTTTCCCCTGTTAAAATGATGTTACGCCTTAGAGCTGAAGGAGTGATAATCTGGGACAAAATCCTTCCCTTTCCAGCACTCCTGCAATTAAGGCACCGTTTCCTATTTCCATCAAGGGCAAGGTGCGCCCTGACTCGGAACCACAGGTGCCGGAAGATGGGTTCTTTCCATCTCTGTTTGCTTGGGGGTGAGTGGGGCTGGACGATAACAGAAAAAAATGAAATCTATTTCCTTAGACCCCTTTGAGATCCTAAGCTGGCAAAAATTTCTTTTCCATGGAGTACTCTACTAGGCCCAGGCTCTTAAAATATGTGGTCTTTGGACCAGCAGAATTAACATCACCTGAGACCCTGTTTTAGAAAGGCAAATTCTCAGCTCTACCCCAGACAAATTGAATCAGAAACTCTGAGGGTGAAGCCCAGCAATCACCTGCCTTCCTGGGT